>OV651825.1:38252298-38274301 GCA_927349885.1 Psylliodes chrysocephalus
ACATACCACCACTTAGATTAAAATAGGATCTAAATGATTTTATTTGCCTAATATAACTGTAAAATTATTTAAAATTAAAAAAAAAACAAATTTTGTAATCCTGAATACTCTTTAACGTTCTACATGTCTTTTTTCTCACGTGACAGCAATCAACATTCTGATTGGTGACGAACAGCTTTTTCAAAAATACTCCGGACCAACAACAAGGAGGCACCGAGATCAACATTATTTTAAAAACCAAAAAATCGGTTAAAGTATTTTGCCCAGAACTTCTCTCGATGTAAAAATTGTAAAACTTGGAACGCCTAAGTACCTACTTAAATTTAATATTAAAACAACCAAACCAAAATCCCTTTTTCACATTTCTCTCTATTGATTTTCCTCTTGATCCCACCCGAAATATAACTTCGCGTTCGCTCGGTATTCTTCGTTAAGTTCACCGTTATTAAACAATAATGATTGGCTGCTTTTAAAATGGTCCTATTACACAAAACGAAAGGACAATTTTAATTATTTCCATTCAAGGAGGATCTTTTTTTGGACTAAATGTGATTCCTTTCAACGCCATTTTGAATTCTTAAAAACTTATTTAAGATGTTATCTTTGGCTTCTAAAATTTTCAAATATCAATTTTAGTCGAAATCTACAGATTTTTAAAAATATTTAAAAAAAAACTGATCACCCTATATATACCTAACTGATCGAAAGTATAACTGATTTTGAGTCAGAAAAAAACCTAAATCTAAATACAAAATTTAAATTTTTTCTATTAAGCCGTTTTTGAGCTATCGTGCTAACAGACATACAGACAAATAGACGACGTACAGACCGACGAAATGGGCAAACATGTTTTCCGTAATCTAGAGGCCCTAAAATGTGAAAATCTGTAATAATATCGGAAGGTGACTTTTTCGCTATTACAATACTTCCCTTTTATAAAGGGAAGTAAAAACATAAATTTTGTAATAACCATACTAATTTTTGGCTTCAAGTGGCTTAAAACCTAAATATTTTTAGATGTCATTTTTCTCATGTGACAGCAACCAACGTGCTAACTGGTAACCCAAAACTTGTCAATACTACCCCAGACCAATAGGGAAGAGGTACCAAGGTAGTTGACATTTTAGCCAGAATTTAACATTGAAAGTATAGAAAGTGACGGGTCTGTGTTGTCTGCAAAGGTAGGGATGAGAGATAACTTTATGTAAATTAAGAACTCACATCCTCATGCTCGCATGTCAGAAAAGCTGCCGGTTAGCTTAAATCTGTTCCCGACTGATTGGATAAAAACAGAAGGAATATAATACATTACAAAATGTTGCGTTAAATTAATTTTACAATCGAATGATGTAAATCCACATTTAAAAATTTGGTAATTCGTGCTGGCTAGCCGACCGGCCGGCGGTAGTTGAATTTAATAAAACGAAAACCGTCTTCCGGCGGCATGGTCTTTATTTATTTTATTTTTATTTTTATTTATTTATTCTTACATTCAACGGCCAAGGCCTATTACAGAATGCGCACTTAACATTAATAAACATATATTTGTAAATAATACAATAAAAGCCAAACAAATTTTAAAGTAAAACTATAAATGAGATTGTATGAGTAATCTGAAAAAAACTCCAGTGGAGAAAAAAGGTTACTCACACATATCGCATGCGAAACAACTAATATATAAAGATGAAATTAGATACAAAAACATAAAAAACTTAATTACACTAAATTACATTACACTAAATATTTTAATTAGGAATATATGGATATAAATCAGGAATAAAGTTTTTTAATCTTTGAGATGGTAGTACAAAATAGATCAATTTCTTTACTCGAGTCATTAACTGTGGACAGCATATGGTACAATGGAGACTGACATAATAAGTTTGTTCTGGGAGTGGGAAGAATGAATGTGCAGCTGTACCTGGAATTAATTCTTGGAACTAGGAAGTTAAGCTGAGCACATAAAGCCGGGCATTTAATTAAATGGTGTATTATTTTAAAAATGAAAATAATTGAAGATATAATTCTTCGTTGAAATAAGCTCTGCATTCCAAACATTGTTAAAAGCTGGTCTTGTGGGTATCCCCTCTCAGGGTAAGTTCCATGAAAATAATAATGAAGACTCTTAAGGAAACGTCGCTGAACCTTTTCTAAAGTTAAAACGTGCACATTATAATTAGGGGACCATATTATTGAGGCATATTCAAGCTTGGATCTAACAAGGGCACAGAATAACAATTTGCACGTATCTAGATTATTAAAATCTTTGATAGATCGTAGAATGGAACCTAGAACTTTATAACAAGATGCGACAGTTATGGCCAAATGATTAACAAATGTAAGTTTTGAATCGAAGACAACACCGAGGTCCTTAATCGTGTCAGGTCTCTGGAGGACGACACCTCCTATATTGTAATCGTATCTTATGCAGTCACTCTTTCGCGTATATGACATTACGTTGCATTTTGCAGGATTTAACATGAGCTTATTATTTATACACCAGTTTTGAATTTTGTTTATATCGGTTTGCATTACGATACAGTCATTGTTGTTATTAATCATTGAAATAAGCTTCAAGTCATCAGCGTAGAGTAAATATTGTACATTAATATTCTTACAAATATCATTAATAAAGATTATAAAGCATAAAGGCCCTAAAATGGAACCCTGGGGTACACCAGAAACTTGAGATATCAAGCGAGACTTAACGCCACTAATAAGGACATACTGAGAACGGTTACTTAAGTAGGAGCTAAGGAGAGATAGTACATTATCAGATAAATTCAACATATTTAACTTTGATAACAAAATGGGATGACTAAGGCGATCGAATGCTTTCGTAAAGTCAGTGTAGATCACATCTACCTGCCCACCGCGATCCAATATTTCGCTGATAAATTGAGTTTTAATGGCTAGATTGGTAACAGTAGACCTCCCACGAACAAATCCATGTTGTTCAGGTAAAATTGAATTTTCAATATGCCTATAGAGAAATTTGGTAACTGTAATTTCGAATACTTTACTAAAATTGCAGATAATAGCAATTGGTCTATAATTTGTAATATCATTTCTGTTGCCCTTTTTGTACACTGGAACAGTTTTTGAAATTTTCCATTTCTCGGGAAAAACAGACGAATTTATTATTAGATTAAAAATTATACTAAGGGGCTTAGCAAAAACGAACAATGCATCACGTACAAGAAAAGCAGGAACATTGTCTGGACCCATAGTCATGTTTGTCTTGATACGCTTAATTGACTCAATTACGTCGTCCTCGGAGATCTTGGGCATTATAAATGCATGGTTAGGTGAAATAACTTCAACGGAGGGCTGGTTTACATTTGTAGGGTTGTCTAAGAATGAGTCACTAAAGTATTCGGCAAAAGCAGATGCAATAGCGGCGCTGGTTTCTAAGTCGTTGCCATTATAACACATGTTGGTTGGTAGTGAATTGTGTTTCTTTTTGGAATTGTAGAATGACAAAAAATTTTTTGGATTTGATTTGAGTTCAGCTTCGACATGAGCCAGATAGTTTTTATGGGCAGTCATATTTTCAGCCTTAAAAGCAGACCTCAAGCGTCTATATTCATTAAGATCAGCGTCACCGTTCGTTTTCTTGTATTTCTTCCAAGCTTTATTTTTTAAATTTAACTTGTGAATTAAAGGACCAGTAAACCAGATAGGGTATGTTTTATAACAAGGTTTCTTCTTTGGGACGTGTTGATCAAGAATATTATATAATTTATCATAAAACAAGCCCAGAGCTGTGTTAACATTTGAAAGGCCATGTAGAAATGTCCAATCGACCAATAAGAGGTCTCTATAGAGGGCAACAAAGTTTCCTTTTTTATAGTTGTATGCGGATGCATTAAATACTGGAGTGTTATTAGTACCTATTTTATAATTCACATCGATTGCTAACGTGGGGTGATATCTATCTTCTGGATATACCAAAACATCAACTGCCTTTTGGGCCGAGCATGGTTAAGTTGAAAAAATTAAATCTAACAAGACGCCCATCACAGTTAGTAATGCTATTGTATTGAGTAAGCTCGAAAAAATTACAAAGATTATTTAACGATTGCAATCTGGTGGAAGTTTGACTTAAGGTGTATTCTGCAATGTTGAAATCCCCTATCATCAATATAGGTGCATCGTGTAAACATTGCAATGATTCAATGGAATCAAATAAAATTTCATAATCTGCAACCGATGAACGAGGTGGAATATAGATAACAATTATATAAGATATCAGATGAAAAATTTTTGCTCTGCACACTAGAATATCAATATGTTTAATTTCAGAGAATGAGGGACAGTCGGAATATATATCAATCGTTGATAGAGTTATTCGTTTGTTGGTAGCGAGTAAAACTCCCCCACCTTTGCTAGTATTCATGAAATTGTGGTCTCGATCTTTGCGACATACATTATATAAATCTAAATTAAAAATTTCGGAGTCAAGGAACGTATTGTTTAACCAAGTTTCGGTTAGTATTAAAACATCGTACTGTGGTGTAATAGATCCGTAGTTAATGTAGAAATCTGCACTTTTTCCTCCTAAGCTCCTACAATTCTGGTAATAAATACTAAGTGACCTTTCACAAGAGAACAGTGACTTATTAATACTACTACTATTGACTGTTTGTCCTGCACACGAGCCGTACCTTGGTTGTTATTTTATATGTAAGATTGAGGACTTAAAGGAATTAAGGGTACTGATATAGACCGAACAATTTCTGTCCCAGACAGCATGATCAATACTGACTTTCTTAGTCCCTTCACGCTTATTATAATTGACACAATTAGCACAGGTAAAATTTTGCTCATTACAGTCCTGTATTTTGTGATTCAGAGAACACTTCGGACATGTGTAGCGAGTAGCAGAACAATTTTTAGCAAAGTGATGAAAATTGCAACATTTATAACAACGCCGTAAATCAATAGCCTCAAAGACACTGCACGAATCATATCCGACAAAAACATGATCAACTTCAATTAGTTTTTCATAAGTACTTATATCAACCTGTACAACAGCTTGAAAAACTTTATTATTATTTCTCAGAGATTGTATTGATATTAAATCACATTTGCTGTCCACGGATACTACTGATTTATTTTGAACTTTAAGATAATTTAGAAAAACATCATCATCATACTGTTCAGACAAACCAACAATTCTAACTCTAGGGTTTAGAGGGGTAACTTCCTTCACAGAGTACTTATTATCTAATTTTGTATTAACTAATTGCTTGAAGTTTTCGTTTTCACATCGTATAGCAATACCACCTTTGCTTAAATTTCTTACTTGAGTAACTTTTAAATCTTCTTTCACTGGATTAATTTTATTGAGGATCTCCGATTTGGTGCTGATCGAATCTTGTTCAGAATTCTTTGGAGTTACGATGAAGGTTGAACCAGTAGCAATATTAGCATATGACCTTTTGCTTTGATTTGGGACATCGTTTTTACTAATGGATTCAAACATATTTGTAACATGTTTTAATATTATCTGCGTTTGTATCTGAAGTAGATTTAACGGTATTCTGAACAGCGTCTTGGAGCACTTTCACCTTGTTGTCAACCATGAGTTGCAGATCATTCATCAAAATGGTAAACATATCATTGAATTTTGAGAATAATCCATCTACCTCCTTTTTAACTAAATTTACAAGATTGTCACTCGAGAGGTTATCATGTAGGGTTTTTACATTAGCATCAATATTAAAAATGCCATCTTTTAATTCTTTTGCATTGACTTTCTCTTGAACTTCACATTTTCTGTAGCAAGTATCGCAAATATACACCAGATTTTTCAACTTGTTTAAGATTTTATACTCAGCTTCAGTTAATTTAAGGCAAGAATAATGGTACCAGTTACCACAGGGACCTTCACATCCAACAAGATCTTCATTATTCTGTTTCTTACGACAATGAGCACACTCAGACATTGCAGGACGATTGGGAATAAATAACGCATAAGTTAGGTGTGCAGTTTGCCCACATCCACAGTAGATAAACAACAAAAACTAGTATTCGAAAAATTAGATTGAAGGGCCTCGTGGCAGATATCAATTAAACTAATTAGATTAAGAAGAGGGCACGTACCTTCGGTATCACCGATAGCTGTAAGTTTGACAACACAAACTAACTTAATTTTAAAAAAGAAATCACTATAATTCCATAGTTATTCGAACAGTATTGGAGTACAAAATTTATCGGTGTAGAGAGAATCAACTGCACACACTAACATGTTCTTCTCATATAAGAAAGCCGCCGAAAATCTAAACTGATTTGTTGAGGGTGGCAGGTTATCAGAGTATTGATAAGGCCGCCGGACGACGATCTACTGTATTTGAAACATTAAATGCCGCCGGAAAAAACTCGCGTATCAAAGAACACCAATCATTTGTAATTGCTGTGATGGGAGGTGAATGCGTCTTCTTTGTTTTCATTTACGCCGTGACTAGCAGTAGTATTTTATAAACCTTAGAAGCAAATTTCACATACATGAACAAATAATAATAATAATGCCGTGACAATAAGACGAAGTAACGACTTCTCGTAGAGTGGCGGCTTCGCCGCCACCATAAAATTTCAATCTATACCTGGCTACGCCGACCGGCATAAACACCAACGGCCTGGACACAGCGGCATTTTTCAATTCACTGATAGCATGCCGCCCTGATTAATAAATCAGTTTAGATTTGCGGCGGCTTTTCTGTATGAAGAAAACCATGCAGCCGGAAGACAGTTTTTTTTAACAAATGCAAGCACCGTAAATTAAATTTTCGATTAAATCCTTTAGAACAAATGTTACATTTAAATGGTTTTTCATTACTGTTATTTATTAAATGTTTATGTAAATGTGATTTTTGATTAAATCCTTTGGAACAAATGTCGCATTTAAATGATTATTCATTACTGTGAATTATTAAATGTCGTTGTAAGTTAAATTTGCGCTTAAATCCTTTTGAACAAATATCACATTTAAATGGTTTTTCATTACTGTGAATTATTAAATGTTGTTGTAAGCTAGATTTTTGATTAAATCCTTTGGAACAAATATTACATTTAAATGATTTTTCATTACTGTGAATTTTTAAATGTTGTTGTAAATAATTTCGAGTAAATTCTTTGGAACAAATGTCACATTTAAATCGTTTTTCATTATTGTAATTTATCAAATGTTGTTGCAAGCTAGATTTATGACTAAATTCTTTAGAATAAATGTCGCATTTAAATGATTTTTCATTATTGTGAATTATTAAATGTGCCTGTATGCTGGAAACGTCATTGATTTTTAGAGAAACTTTTCTTGGTCTATTTTTTACTACATGAATAAATTGGTGCCAAGAAAAATTCATCTTTGTCATGAATATTCCACAAAATTCACAAACCGCAAAGTTTTTCCCAAAATGTCCGTCGATATGTTTCGATCTTGATTTAGAAGAACGGATATCTGCAAATAAAAAATTATGTTATACAAATTAACAAAAAATAATTTAACAAATTACCAATATTTTATTAAGTACTTTGTTCATATTATATAATTGTCATATTTCAAATATTGCTCGCCAGTAGGTATTTAAAAAAATATATAAAAATAGTACAACTGAATGTTCCATGAGTTTGTTAAAAAACTATTAAATATGGCATAGTAGTCCATGGAATTAGTACTTTTTGCCTTACATTAAATGAGGTAGTTCTGATTTTTTATATGTTGGTAGTAGTGAGATGGTAATGACAAATCCAAATTTTCCATCTCGAAAGCCCTTCGGATAATTGATAAATACTAAAAAATTCTTTAAATTTTAGGACTTTTTTCAGTTTTGTCAATTTTTACCACCAAGGACCTGTGTTACGGTAAAAGTTTCTATGCACATTTTTTAAGTAGACTAAATTGGCAATGAAATGATAATAATTTGGTTTGGGTAGGAAAAATAGTTTATAAGATCTATTTAAAAGTTTACAAAATTTCAAAAAAAAAAGAATTATTACTTTTTTTTTAGATTTCGACAATTTTTATCCCTGAGGAGTGGGTTTATTGGAAAAGTTACTTTTTTTTTTGTTATTAAAGTCCACTAAATTTCCAACAAAATGAGACCAATTATGTCAACTTCTGATAGTTCTTGAAACACAGCTGTTCAAAGTTGTTGAGGTAAGTAAACAATTATGTACTAGGAGGGTTTGCAAAATGAAGTACGCCCTTAGTGAAATAAGCATTATAATTTATTAAAATGAACATTTTACTAATTAAAACATTAATATGTAAAAGTAATGAAACGCCTCATTGTATTTTATATACAACACAGTTAACGAAATAGTTATTACTCGCATTTTTTTTATATTTTTGATGGACCAGGCTCGTCTACTGATTCCACAGCACACCTTTTGGGGGCAGCTTGCTGAGCTAGACTTTCTTCATTGAACTGCTCAGGAAGGTCGAAATCGTCATTTGATGGTGTTACCAATGAATGTCGTCACACATCAGGTCTGGTGTGTTCTCGCAAGATTGACCAGTGCAGTAGCTGCAAACAGACGAGCATTTCAGTCCTGCTTTCCTGAAACCACAACTGCTTATACAACCGTTTTTGCAGTAACAGAAAAACATATTTAGCAGAGCTTCAGGAGCTGGTCGTACCATCGTCTGTTGAGGAACGAGGCCTTGTGTACTCCGCATCTAGCCCCAATCGAGAGGATTCTTTTCATTTCCCAGCCACTTCAGTACCTAAAACAAAATCAACAACATAATAGGGAACCATGTATAAAGAATGTGGTTTGAAGCAGAAAGAAATACAAGCAAAAAAATTATTCTCACCTGATGGTATATTAGTAGAGTGAAATCTTGCAACATCCCTGGTTGGAGGCAATCTGGCGAGGTTCTTGTTGAGCTTAACTATTGCCCTTGTGACCTATAGGAAGCGAAGATTTTGCAATTCTCTGTTGCCCCCATAAAGTGAAACGAGGAAAGTCTGTCCTGCGTCGGTAACTTGCTCAGGTGTGGCATTAGAGCTTAAGAAAATTTCTGTGTTTTATTCGAGGCGAGGCTGTTTTATTATTGTCGATAGAAATTTCTTTTTTCCTTGGCCAAAAGTTGCTGATGTATCACAACCGCTAAATACGTGAAGGAACAGTGCTATTCCGGGTTCTGATAATTGCATAAAGGAATTTGTCGAGTAGGTGAGAACTTGGTTTTTCCTCTCCCACATTTTACAAATATAATATTGTTATTTGGTCTGTTTGTTGGAAGGATGTAGTCTCCTCCATCTCGTGACAAACCACAAAGTAAGACCAACAGATCTATATCCTCGCCGACGATCTTCGCTACTTCGTAAGAAGAGGATATGGAAATGGCTGTGGTTACTATTAACCTATCAGCATATTCCTATGTCTTTAATGTTAGAATTTTGTTCTTATTCAGGTGAACCTTCAGTATGTCGATGAGTCTAACTTTATTCTTGTTATTCAATAGGAACTTGTCCTGAGCAACTGAAGCAATGGTTGTTTCATCGAATATAACACCCACGGGGTACTGACGTTAACATGTTTGTTTGAATATCAAATCGGTGACACAAGTTTTTGTGGTCTTGTTTCTTCAGTGATATTAGTTGCAAATAGAAGTAAAAACAAAGTCTGTTAAAATATTTACTATATGTTATGTTTCATATAAAAATTAAAAAAAAAACATACTTTCAGTAAAAATCTACCAGACAACTAAAAAAAATTATTCTCATTTAATTGCAAATTTAGTCTACTTAAAAGGTGTCCAAATTAACTTTTGCCATGACGTAGGTCATTCGTGATAAAAATTGACAGAAACGGAAAAAACTTCTAAATTTAAATGAATTTTCAAGTATTTAACTATGACCCGAAGAGCTTTCGAGGTGGAAAACTTGGATTTGTCCTTACCAATTTCATCACTACCAACTCATAAAAAAACAGAACTACCTTATTTGATGTACGGCAACACTTCTTTTTTGGTACGATTTTCATGTACTATACTAAAACCAACGCTATTTGGTAGCCACGATAATATTCTGACAGGCATATAAAATGAAAGAATCATATACTTCATACTTTTTTATAAATTTTTTATTTTATAGCCGAAATTCTCATTTCGGAAACAGATCCAATGTCATATTTAAAGTTCCATTTCCTGTGATCTGATTACCTTTCTCGCTTTCAATAAATAAAAGAAAGCAATGCATTCCTTGGATAAACTTTATTTTGCTTAAGGTGTATTTTAAATCGCCCCGATAAAATCAGTTGTTTCATATTTCTGATATAAACAAATATTTTATTACCAAAACGAAAACCGTCATCTCGGAAACCTATCACTTCAATTCAAATATCATGCAAATACACGTGATACTATAAAAAGAAGATATTATATTACACAGATTGATATGGTGACGTATTGTGGTGGAAGGAGGGGCTTTTAAATTATTATATTTTTCACAATACTTCCGCATTAATTGCACAATTCTGTCTTTTGAAACAGTTGGAATTGATGCCTCTTTCCAAATGTTTTTAATTTTAGGCACAAGTTCATAGCAAACTTCTAAAAACTTGGTTCTTTTACCACTATATTTTTAATATTTTAGTTCATTGAATATAAATACATAACATCGTAGCATTTGTTCAATTGTCGGCAACATATATAAGACATTCCACTTTACTCATAGTTAAACTAAAATTTAAAACACTCATTTTCGTTTATTCTTGTTTATTACAACGCTTCACTTCTTAATCAAAATTAAAGTTACACAGGTGTTGACTATACGACAATTAGGCACATTGTGAGAGGTTTTCTCAACTGGTTAGAAATACTCTCACTTATGATGTTCAAACTGGGTGTACTCGGGCGCCAGTTTGTTTTAGAGTGGTTTTCTCCACTTTACCTATTGGAACAAGTTCCAAGAAGGGCTGCAGGTAGATGTAGTGAAGAAAGAAAATTCCAGAGGATCAACGATATTATAGTAGTTATACATATAGTACTTGAAAAGAGAGATTTACGACAAGGGAATGAAATGCCAGGTTTCAATTTGACACATATATTGTTCAGTATTTACAATCGTTTCGGTTAATATTCGGTGAAGCTAAATAATTGTATTTACAAGCCATCTCCAAGTTATTGGATCTAACCCTGAATAAAAAAAAAATGTAACGAAAATTAATAGGCAAAATAAATTAAAAACTCAATCGGACAAATGAGGGGTTTATGAATTAAACGGTGTCGGGAAAACGGCGGTCAAATCAGAAGTACTAAGCAGTGCTGCAGCAAGTCTACGGTCTTCGGCAGGGCGAACTTTCGGATTCACATGAATTTCTCCTTTAAGCGTCTTAGAACTTTTGACTATTCGGTTATCTGTAAAGCTGGAAATATAGAGACATTGGGAGGACTGGACAGAAGTGGAAGTAATGTGCAACAGAGAACTTACAAATCTAACTACGACCTAACAGACCACAAGAATAATGTCCTAGCGACGCAACCCCTGAAGATCGCGCTTCAGGCAATGTAACCTCGTATAAACTAGACTCTGGGACTAACAATTCAGAGTCCTGTCAACTGGTCTAACTAACGATGAGGGCAGGGACCAGAATTAAATAAACTAAAAGAACATTAATCGCAGATCTAAAGAAATTTACTAGAGTGATACAGACTTGTACTAAACGGCGGCGAAGTTAGCTAAGCTTCACTTCTGTTCAATAGCAAATCCGGAACATATCATCTGAGTTTGTTACCAAATTAGCCCATTCTTCTGGGAAAGTAGTCACTGTCTTCAATAACATCTCAGATGATACTCTAATTCAGGGAATTTTACAACGGAATATACAAAAGAAATACTTAGAAACCCTAACGGGGAAAAGGGAAGGGACGGTATCAAATTGGAACCTAAATTTTATAACCTCGGTATAACTATATTCGAAACCAATATTTACAAGTTTCACAGTCTATTCAGTATTAATATTTCTTAAAACAAATTAAATTCAATGTATTAAATAAATTCATTTGAGCTAATATTTAATTGAAATGAATTAAATTATTTTATACGGCTCTCAACGTTATTGTAAAATTAGCAGACAATATCCGGATTTGCTTCCAAAATACTGATAAGGTTGCAAATAAAAAATTAAATAAAAAGAAAATAGAAACAACTCAGGAATTTATTGGATTCCTGCTAGTTTCACACGGTTTTCGCGACACTCGGACGAATAAAACTACAGGAATAATCTAATTACCTATCGGAACAGTGTACAAAGAAAAAACAAAAGAGATTTTGAAATTCTAACGAAATTGACGCGGTATCGCAGTTCGGTCTCAAAACAACTAGTCGCGAAGAGAGATTAAAATTTAATAATCGTCGTTATTTTCGACTGACCCACGTTCTTCAGCTCTTGCGCCGATCTCAAGTGCGCGATATTAGCAGTGGAGACGCGATGAATTTACTGCAATAGGAAAGTTAAAATAAAATCGATAATTATTTGCAAATCGCGGGAATTTCAGAGAATAATAATTTAAAAATCGGGGAACTTTAAGAAAAGAGTTGATCCAGTTAATTAAAAATAGGAATGAAATTTTAGTTCATTACAACATTAATACCGCCAGCAGAAATAGCGTATTTATAACCAACCCCAAAAACGTATTAAATCTTGCATCGACAACTGCAAATTGCGAATTCCAATAATTGACAGGTCTTGTTTTGTTTCTATCTATTTAAATAGATTACAGTTTTAGGTGATTCGACGTTGAGAAGATAATGTTTAAAAAGTAGGTACTATTGTTATGTAAGAATATCAAAAAGAGTGTAAATGAAAGGGCGCGTTTATAGTGGAAAATAGTTGGGTTACAATTCTACTAAAAATCGGGATTTCAATTTTGTCATGACGAAAGTAAATTTCTTTATATAAATTTTGATAGAGGGATTAAAACGTATTTTTAAAATTTCGAAAAAAGAACAACCAATGTATGTATATGCTTAAACACAGCTTTTAATGGGTATAGCTAATTTAACATTTACATTTAAATTTATTTTTAACTATTTTGGGACTGGTAGAGGGCTGAAAATATAATTTTAAAATAGCGAAAAAATTTACAAGCAGTTTTTATAAAGCTTTGGTGCGCTATCAACTAAAAGAACATTAATCGCAGATCTAAAGAAATTTACTAGAGTGATACAGACTTGTACTAAACGGCGGCGAAGTTAGCTAAGCTTCACTTCTGTTCAATAGCAAATCCGGAACATATCATCTGAGTTTGTTACCAAATTAGCCCATTCTTCTGGGAAAGTAGTCACTGTCTTCAATAACATCTCAGATGATACTCTAATTCAGGGAATTTTACAACGGAATATACAAAAGAAATACTTAGAAACCCTAACGGGGAAAAGGGAAGGGACGGTATCAAATTGGAACCTAAATTTTATAACCTCGGTATAACTATATTCGAAACCAATATTTACAAGTTTCACAGTCTATTCAGTATTAATATTTCTTAAAACAAATTAAATTCAATGTATTAAATAAATTCATTTGAGCTAATATTTAATTGAAATGAATTAAATTATTTTATACGGCTCTCAACGTTATTGTAAAATTAGCAGACAATATCCGGATTTGCTTCCAAAATACTGATAAGGTTGCAAATAAAAAATTAAATAAAAAGAAAATAGAAACAACTCAGGAATTTATTGGATTCCTGCTAGTTTCACACGGTTTTCGCGACACTCGGACGAATAAAACTACAGGAATAATCTAATTACCTATCGGAACAGTGTACAAAGAAAAAACAAAAGAGATTTTGAAATTCTAACGAAATTGACGCGGTATCGCAGTTCGGTCTCAAAACAACTAGTCGCGAAGAGAGATTAAAATTTAATAATCGTCGTTATTTTCGACTGACCCACGTTCTTCAGCTCTTGCGCCGATCTCAAGTGCGCGATATTAGCAGTGGAGACGCGATGAATTTACTGCAATAGGAAAGTTAAAATAAAATCGATAATTATTTGCAAATCGCGGGAATTTCAGAGAATAATAATTTAAAAATCGGGGAACTTTAAGAAAAGAGTTGATCCAGTTAATTAAAAATAGGAATGAAATTTTAGTTCATTACAACATTAATACCGCCAGCAGAAATAGCGTATTTATAACCAACCCCAAAAACGTATTAAATCTTGCATCGACAACTGCAAATTGCGAATTCCAATAATTGACAGGTCTTGTTTTGTTTCTATCTATTTAAATAGATTACAGTTTTAGGTGATTCGACGTTGAGAAGATAATGTTTAAAAAGTAGGTACTATTGTTATGTAAGAATATCAAAAAGAGTGTAAATGAAAGGGCGCGTTTATAGTGGAAAATAGTTGGGTTACAATTCTACTAAAAATCGGGATTTCAATTTTGTCATGACGAAAGTAAATTTCTTTATATAAATTTTGATAGAGGGATTAAAACGTATTTTTAAAATTTCGAAAAAAGAACAACCAATGTATGTATATGCTTAAACACAGCTTTTAATGGGTATAGCTAATTTAACATTTACATTTAAATTTATTTTTAACTATTTTGGGACTGGTAGAGGGCTGAAAATATAATTTTAAAATAGCGAAAAAATTTACAAGCAGTTTTTATAAAGCTTTGGTGCGCTATCAACTAAAAGAACATTAATCGCAGATCTAAAGAAATTTACTAGAGTGATACAGACTTGTACTAAACGGCGGCGAAGTTAGCTAAGCTTCACTTCTGTTCAATAGCAAATCCGGAACATATCATCTGAGTTTGTTACCAAATTAGCCCATTCTTCTGGGAAAGTAGTCACTGTCTTCAATAACATCTCAGATGATACTCTAATTCAGGGAATTTTACAACGGAATATACAAAAGAAATACTTAGAAACCCTAACGGGGAAAAGGGAAGGGACGGTATCAAATTGGAACCTAAATTTTATAACCTCGGTATAACTATATTCGAAACCAATATTTACAAGTTTCACAGTCTATTCAGTATTAATATTTCTTAAAACAAATTAAATTCAATGTATTAAATAAATTCATTTGAGCTAATATTTAATTGAAATGAATTAAATTATTTTATACGGCTCTCAACGTTATTGTAAAATTAGCAGACAATATCCGGATTTGCTTCCAAAATACTGATAAGGTTGCAAATAAAAAATTAAATAAAAAGAAAATAGAAACAACTCAGGAATTTATTGGATTCCTGCTAGTTTCACACGGTTTTCGCGACACTCGGACGAATAAAACTACAGGAATAATCTAATTACCTATCGGAACAGTGTACAAAGAAAAAACAAAAGAGATTTTGAAATTCTAACGAAATTGACGCGGTATCGCAGTTCGGTCTCAAAACAACTAGTCGCGAAGAGAGATTAAAATTTAATAATCGTCGTTATTTTCGACTGACCCACGTTCTTCAGCTCTTGCGCCGATCTCAAGTGCGCGATATTAGCAGTGGAGACGCGATGAATTTACTGCAATAGGAAAGTTAAAATAAAATCGATAATTATTTGCAAATCGCGGGAATTTCAGAGAATAATAATTTAAAAATCGGGGAACTTTAAGAAAAGAGTTGATCCAGTTAATTAAAAATAGGAATGAAATTTTAGTTCATTACAACATTAATACCGCCAGCAGAAATAGCGTATTTATAACCAACCCCAAAAACGTATTAAATCTTGCATCGACAACTGCAAATTGCGAATTCCAATAATTGACAGGTCTTGTTTTGTTTCTATCTATTTAAATAGATTACAGTTTTAGGTGATTCGACGTTGAGAAGATAATGTTTAAAAAGTAGGTACTATTGTTATGTAAGAATATCAAAAAGAGTGTAAATGAAAGGGCGCGTTTATAGTGGAAAATAGTTGGGTTACAATTCTACTAAAAATCGGGATTTCAATTTTGTCATGACGAAAGTAAATTTCTTTATATAAATTTTGATAGAGGGATTAAAACGTATTTTTAAAATTTCGAAAAAAGAACAACCAATGTATGTATATGCTTAAACACAGCTTTTAATGGGTATAGCTAATTTAACATTTACATTTAAATTTATTTTTAACTATTTTGGGACTGGTAGAGGGCTGAAAATATAATTTTAAAATAGCGAAAAAATTTACAAGCAGTTTTTATAAAGCTTTGGTGCGCTATCAAGGTTAGTGGCAAGTTTTTTCCCTTATTTTTTATGCCACTGAACCAAATAGTTTTTTGTTTTTTTTTACTCTGTTTATTTTTAGGTAAAAAGTAAGAACCTTTTATGGAGATAAAATGAACTGTGTTGCAGAAATTTGCTTCAAAACAATTCTCCATATGCTTAGATAATTTATAACGACTTTATATTTCTAAATTCTAATCTAATAGGCACGCGTCAATTTTTTAATAGTTCGTGTAATTGACAAGATCTTTGTAAATAATTGAAGATGTATTTACTTTAAGACGTTTTGATTTGAACTCTTAACACTCTGTATGGTGTTTAAAATTCGATATTTTGCCAATTTTAGATTTTATGCAGTTACTTAAGCTTTATTAGTTATTTTGTAATATATTCGTTTACAAATATGAAGATTTAAGGTAAATAATACTAATAAAAATATTAATTTTTCTCATAAATTATAGGCATTTTGTGATAAAATCCATAACCTGGCCATAAGATAAGTAAAAGGTATAGACTAAAAATAAAAGTTTGACTCAAATTTGTACTTTCTAGGCAAAGTAGTTCTCTTGTAATCTCTTTTCTTATTATGTAAAATAAAAATAAGTGTACAGAAACAAATTATTTATTTACAAAAAGTAAAATAAAAATAAGGGTGCAGAAACAAATTATTTATTTACAAAAAGTAAGTACACAAAAACATTACTTCTTATTTGTTAAATTTAAATATTTTTTGTCAAGTTTACTTTGAAAATACTCAAAACCAATTTTCTTGTTTATTTATCTTATTCTTATATATGTTCGTGTCCTGCCCGTGCACGGCATTACTTCAAAAGGACCGTTGTATTGGGACAGGAAACTACTGTTTTATCTGCTAAAATTTTTAAATACCGATTTATTTTCTTTGCTTTATGAGGACCGTGCACCCGGTGGAATTCAGTTTACTTTTCTTGCGTTTATGTTTCAGAAGAATCTCACAACTACTTTCCTCAAAATGGATAGGGCAATTTCAATTAAGTTTGTCCTTTCTTCGATAAGAATTTACCCATATTTTGTGGCATTCGGAAATATCTCCACCGCGCAGCCCGGCATTTTAAACATTAATTTAGTTCTTCCCTGTTATATATGGGAAAATATAGTCACTACTAACACAAAAACATATAAATTATTAAATTATTTTACACTACTCAATCGAAAAGTGTCAAAATAACTTAAAAGTTCGTCCCGCATTACGTCATGCGCGGTTTGGACGAATTTTGAATCGAAAGTCAGCATACCTTTAGTATGTGTATCCTGATTCCACCGTTGTGTTAAACGAAGTTAAAATTATTAGACGAAGATTAAAATTACATTTTTACATTAACAATGTCATTTTAATCTTCGTTTAGTAATGTAAACTTTGTTTAACAGAACGGTGGAATCGGCCCTAAGTCCTTTAAGGGTTCAAATTTGTATATCAAAATTTATGTTTTCTTCAATAAGTACAGTTCAATTTATTTTTTTGTTCGTTTTATTTTTCCCTAATCTGATTACCTGTCGATTTTTATTTTATTTGCACCATGCCCTATATAGATTTAATAAAATCTATACAAGCAAAGTAATTCAAATAAGTTTTTGTTAAAGTAGTTGTCCATCAATATGTAATATCAAAAAACAAAAAATCTGCAAATTCTCGCTAATATAAAATATATTGAGTATATTATTTATTTATTTATGGTTTAAAACCCTTTTTACAATTAAATATACATTTATAATCTTAATACTAAAATAAAATTAAAATTAAATCACAATACGTAGTCAATAAAGTTAAAAGTTCACTCTCACTAGGTTCTTGCTTAATATCATTGACGCCCACGTACAAATCATCCACTTTATGTTCATTTTTACTATTTATGGTAACATTTTGCAAATATTCACATTCTTGCACATAATCGTGATCGGCTTTTATCAACAAATCCGAATGTTGTTCAATCTTAGGAGATAAATTTTGCAAGTATTCGTGTTCATGCACATAATTGTGTTCCATTTTTATCAATAAAGACAAATCGGAACCTGACCATTGTTCGAGTTTGGGCTCTTCACATTCTATAATTTCTTGTTTTATTTCAATTTCATCACTATATGATTCAAAATTTTCTTGTTTCATATTCATCATTTTAAGAGACATTCAACTCAAAGTTTAAACAATCAAATATTCAAAAATAAATGTGCTCAGTGAGATTGCCTGTTTTGTAGTTAACCTTAAAATTAAAAATAATTGACATAAAACAGAAGCAAATGTCAAACCGTAGCTGATCGTAATCAAACATTAACGACTCGACTATTATTGGTAAGTTCAGTTTGGAACTCGACGGATCGGACCACAAAGCATGAGCTATATCAAGCTAGCGGGCACTCTGTGGCGGCACCATACAAGACCTGGTGGGTTTTTTGTAGCTTTTTTGTTACGCTATTTGCGAATTTGTAGCTTTGCCCAGGTCCGAAAAAACAGCGGATCCGCTAGCTTGAATTTCCATAAATTCCATAGTAGCGGCACAGATTCAGACCCAGCTGGTTTTTCGTAACTTTTTTGTAGCTTTTTTGTTACGCTAGTCTCCCTTTTGTAGCTTGTACTGAACCTGAGAAAAGCGCGGATCCGCTAGCTTAGCGGATATTTTTAGCGGCACCAGCTCGGACCAGGCTCATTTTTTGTAACTTTTTTGTAGCTTTTTTGTTACGCCTGTCTCCATTTCGTTGCGAGGCCTGAACGTGAGTAATAATCGTTTCTCCATGAGCGTGAGAGAAATGTGCGTTAATTAAAATCAAGTTTCAGCCTCTACAATAGAGGTGGCCAAATATCGATAGCACTATCGATAGTATCGATAGTTTTATTTTCAAATTCACTATCGATAGTATCGATAGTAACTTTAACTATCATTACACTATCGAAGTTCGAGATATGATGGAAAAAGAAGAAAAATATAACCTATAAAATTTATAATTCGATGGCCGATTTCGATGTTTGTTTTTCTGTCCTTGGGGCTCACATACTTAAAAATAGGTATACGGCGTAAAACCCTCTGCGCATCTTTACTGAGTGTTTAATAAAAGAAGATAGAAATGACCGCCATTTTTATATAAACAAACTGAAACTTATGCAACCAATTTATCTTTCCATCTGTCAAAAGTGTCAAATTTTAATGTGTTTGTGAATTTGGTTAAATTTTTTTGTGTTATTTTAGAATATTTTGATTGTGGATATTATTTTCTAAGTGTATAAACGTTTTATTTATTTTAACATTTGTGAATAGACTTTAATCCCAGTATAAGTTCTCTATACTGGGCTTTATTCAAGATGTCTTGTAAGATCTTACAAGAACATAAGAAGACTGTTGCCAATAGATTCAAATGTTACATTCCACAAGTAAGTAATAAGATTTAGCAAAAATAAAGGATATGAAAGAAGTGTCTTTATATTATTTTAGGGTTCCAAAACAAGCAGATCGTTCCTTATTGTGGTTATCTGCTATATAGAGATTGGACAAAATTTCTTTTAAGTTGTTAGTACAATTTACTGCAGAATCAATAAGGACGACCCGTTCACTAAAAATTTGTAGCTTTTAGAAATTATACAAGAAGAAAGTAAATTGTTTAAAATAAAACAAATATGCAACCATCAATTTAATTTTAAAGTATCCTGGAAATTTTAATATTTTTAACTTCCTCTACTGTACTTTTGTCATTTAAAATTAGTATTTAGGTATTTAATCTATTATTTGTCGGCCTATTATTTATCAGCCTAACATATATTTTTAAACATTAAAATTTTTTTTTGTTGTAGAATAAAAATTTAATTCGGATATAATATTGTATTATTTCTTTTAAAAAATCTGTACAAAATGATGTATTTAAAAGTGAAAAGACCTAGACATCTGCAACCAAGTTTTCATATTGCTGTATTTCTGGTCACCTATGTACTAGTAATCTTGTATAAAAATGGCCGCCCCTATGTTAAACAGGTCGGACGTCTCTCTTGCTCCGTATACCTATTATAAGTATGTGTTGGGGCTTGGAGATTCATTAAAAATATAAAATGATAAAAAGACAACAATCGTATATTTGGAATTATTTCAAAAGATATGAGATTGGTAATATTTTAATATAAATGAGATTGGTAATATTTTAATTTAGAAAAACTGGTTATGGGTGAGATTACAGAACGTCTGCAACTTTGCAGATCTGCAAATATGGCAGCAACTTTGAAAATCTGCAAATATGACTGACTTACACATGCAAGTATCAAGTTTTCGTATTCCAAATTTGGGTTTAGTGTTGTTGGGGGTAATAAACCACAATAAATATTGCGAATTTGCAGATATTATTTGGAATACTTACATTTGTAAGTCCGCTATATTTGCAAAGTTGCAGATGCAAAGTTGGAGACGTTCTGTAATCTCACCCTTTAAATATATACAGGGTGTTAAAAAAAAAGTGTCACAAAATAAAACGGGGGGTAGTATGGGCCAAAATATGCAGAAAAGTCTTAATAAACATATGTCCGCAAATGAATGGTTTCAGATATACGGAGTGTTTTGTGTTTTGTATCATTTTTTGATTATCTTTTTTCATTCTCAAAAACTTGCTTTTCTTATTGGAGTCTACCGATGTTTTTTCATAGATACTATTTGCAGTTATTATTTTGTTGTGGGTGAATAATTTTCTAAATTTTCGTTATGCCTGTTTACACTAATATTGAATGCTGACATGCATTTTATGTACGGTCGTGCAAATGGCAATGCGAGGGAAGCACTACGTCAGTATTTGAACATCTCATTTAACTATATGTTGTTATTGATTGTTTATAAATATCATTGTTTTTTTATAATAATAAAAAATTGTTATAAACACAAAATGGTCCTTATCTCCGAAACCGTTAATTTGCGGTCATATATTTATTAAGACTTTTATTTTGGGTGATACTATTCACCATTTCATTTTGTGACACTTTTTTTAACACCCTGTATAGGGGGTGTTAAAAAAGACTGTAAAATATTTATAGAGGTAACAGTGTGGACTAAAATAAACAAAAGTTTTAATAAAGATGGGTCCGCAAAGCAACAGTTTTGGAGATTGGAAGGTTATTCTTCTTTTACTTCCATTTTTATTTCGTAAAAACTTGCATTTTCTTATCATAGTTGGCCGATGTTTTGAGACATTGCCTCGAGGAGCTGCAGCAAGGAATTAACAAAAAATGCCAAAAAATTTGAGCTAATAATAGTTTAAATATCCTTCCAAATAAGATGTCATGCATTAATGAAAATGGAAGGAATGCACTTTTAAACATCTTATCTAAATTTGTTTTTGTTTGAAGCATCTTTTGTTTGTACATAATAAATAATTGTAAATAAATATCTCTGAAACTGTTACTTTGGGGACCCATGTTTATTAAGACCTTTGGTTATTTTGGTCCGTTACCTCTTTAAATATTTAACACCCCGTATATTAAAGTTGCAGTTATTTATTTTTATATACCCTGGAAAAGTGGAAGCCCCATTTTTTAACTAATTAATAAACTATAAGTTTGAATATTTTCTTCTTTTTTGTCATATTTATAGGTTAATTATATTATCGATAGTATCGATAGTTCTTCAGAAAACTATCGCCACCATCGATAGTTATAACTATCGATATTTGGCTATCTCTACTCTACAAGTATATGTGCAACTCGATAGTGTGACTACTTGTTGATAGATGGCACCAGTATTGCATTTCACGAATTATGGCCATCTTCCATCCAATATATTTTTGAGAAATTTAAATATAATCTCAAAATCGGACATTTTCAACAGTA
>OV651825.1:38274801-38292800 GCA_927349885.1 Psylliodes chrysocephalus
TCTTCTTTTAATTCAGTAAATTCGTTTTGAGAAAAACTTGTATCTTGAAAAGAAGTGATGCTTGAGAGTCATTTTTATTTTCTACAGATTCAACAGCTAATTCGACAGCTGACGAATACATATTTTTGGGGAACTCTTTATAATATTTTTGCAAACAAAATATTAGTTTTTTGTGGCCATTCGAGAAAGTAAATGTTTCCGGGGCTGTATGAAAAATTCCAAAATATTATTTATGCTGACCCAGCTCAATTAAATTTGGTAAAACTTCCCTTGACACTTTTTCTACATTTTCAACGTCTTCGTCAGTCGTTTCCGCAATTAAGCTCAGTAAAGTATATCCATTTATTGCTAAGATATTTTTCAACTCTTTTGGTATTTTTACTTTTAAAGCCTTTTCAGCTTCGGAGAACTCGTTAGCATTTTGCTCTGATATATCCATGTTGGCCCTGAATAATAAAAAAATAACATAAATTCAGCCTACTTGTTATGGAATATACAGCCCATTTTACGACTATCAACCAATCTTCTCTTTCCCATAATTTTTATGACTTAGGGGGAGGAATTTTATCCCCAAAATCACCCTTGATACTCTTCTGTAATAAAATCCAAGATCTACATATTATAAACTCTAAAAAATGTGGTCGTAGAAAAAGTATTGGGCAACATGGTGCCCAAATTACTTTTCTCACACGCTTGATTTGGCCATTGTGTTCAACTGAACGAATATAATTCATATTCATTCTACCTAGTAAGCACCCTGCATGGATATGAAATCCACCAATAACAATTCTTATTTGGTTAATAGCCTACCATTATTATTTTAAATTTAGAAAGTGATACTTTTGCCAAACTAATTGTCTCAGTATATTTTTAGTTATTAAGATTAAATATAATATAAAATGAGTGATTCTTGTGGAAAATCGATAAATATCTAATAACATTCGTCTATAGTAGGATTCCCCACTCGACCATTCACTGTTGGGTACTAATTAACAGTGCTGTTCCTAAAGTGGCGCTGGGAAACAGTAACAAAGCCTACACAGAACACGACGCTAATAGCCGTAGCAGTTGATGCCGATGACACAAAACAAAAAAAACATTCGTCTATATTTTCAAATAAATCGCAACTTTCCATAAAATTATCTAAAATCGATTATTTAAGAATGGGTACTAGAAACAAAATATGAAGCTCGGAGGTAAGAGTAGTAAGATGATATGCGAAAGATCAGGGGTTCAAATCCAGAGAGAAGACTTGTTATATAAAATATTTTTTTTAGTTTAATTTATTTCATAAATTAGTAAAAGTCATAAATTAATTTTAAAATAGTTTTTTTTATCTCAATATAAACTCTAATTTTTTAAAATTTGTAGATTTTCGTTAGTGTGATATCGCCACCATATATGTGATATACAGGGTGGCTCACGCTCAACGGGACGGAGCTTTATGGGAAAACGACCAAAGATATAAAAAATTCGTTTGGGAGGAATACGTAGGTTACAGACGGCTACAATTTAAATTTTTTTAGATGTATACAGGATGTCTCACATAAATGAAAAAAAATTAGTTCATTAAAAATTATTCAAACAAGAGTAAACAATTAATTTCTGGGAGACTTTTTTTCCTTAAAAATTCAAATAAATCGAAAACTAATAATAATAGTAATAGGGAACCTTTAGTTAACTGACATTATTTTTGATGTAGTTTTTAATTCTAAAATAAAAAACAGGGTGTTCCAATAAAAATAATATAACTTTGTATATTTTCTCTTATGTGGGACATCCTGTATAAATCTAACAAATTTTAAATTGTAGCCGTCTGTAACCTACGTATTCCTCCCAAACGAATTTGTTATATCTTTGGTCGTTTTCCCATAAAGCTCCGTCCCGTTGAGCGTGAGCCGCCCTGTATATATACTGATTTTAAAATTCGATTTTTTCTTTTATATTCTAAATTTTTAATTAGTTATAACCAGCATGTGGATGGAAAATATCTTTTCTTTAATTTTTCCTGGGTTGGGCTTGACCTCGTTTATGTAAAGTTTTTAAACGACACGTGTGTGCATTTAACTACATTGTAACATAATTGCACAATATACAAGGAATTTTTTATCAGCACCATCGATTTTGAATCTAAACATACTGGAAGCTTGTCGCAAAAATATATTGTTTTTGTATCAGTAGTTACAAGAGCAGCACCCTGTATAAAAAAATATATTCCTTATTTAAAAACCTTTTATTCTTTAACCAACGACTGCAAGTGGTATATATTATTATAAAATTAAGTTATATCCAAGGTGTCGTTTCCTGTTGTTGGTTTGGTATGAGAAATTTTTAAAAAAGAATATATTTTTAATAAAAATGTTTTTTTTTTAAATAAAAAAAATTCTTTTTTTTTCAAATCATAAAAACTTAATAATTAAAAAGTGCCCTGCCTGCGTGGAGTGCATTTAAAAAATAAGCGATATATCAATACCGGTTACATTTCAGATTGAAAAGTAACCGGTATTATATCTCCCATATTTTGTATGCACTCAGTGCAAGCCGTGCAATAGATTCGAAGACGCTATTAGTATTTTATTTATTAGAACACGGACCACTGAAATGACACCTACTGTGGCATTTTCCCCGTGCCTTAAAACCAAGACATTTGTCTGTAAACCCTTGTCTCCCAAAATTTGACGTACCAATTGAGTTAAGTTGGTCTCTAGAAAACCGTCGATTTAAAGCCCATGTTTAGTTCCTATCTAGTATAATCCATTTCGTACATCAAGAATAGTTTTTAACACAGATTAGGGTCAAGCGGACCCCTGGAAAATTTTGAAAATGTTATAGGCTCCCCCACCTGCAAATATTTCCATTTATTTTTGTGATTTAGACCATTTGGTCAGATACATGTTTCTAATCTATTTTGCACTGTATTTTTATTACTTTTTCTTTACAGCAAATATTACACTTCTCTTTATTTTCACTTCCCTTTAATTTTATAACTTACTTACTGCGAAATTATACATTGTTTATTTATTTATTTATTTATACATTGTTCAACAGGTGAAACCCAATTACAGAACAGGAGTACATTTGAAAGAAAACAGTTTAACAAAAAGCATATAGATAATCTAAAATTACAGTAAATAAATTCAAAATTATTTTAAACAATGTGTTTTTATGTTTTTAACACTGCAATTAAATATATCCAACTGTTCACTAATATTATTATAATTATTACACATGTTATATACAGGTGAAAACTTCAGAACGTTTGTTCGAGGAGTCGCTATGTAAAATGATTCAGTGTTTCGAGAGGTTGCGCGTGGGATTCTAAAATTAAGCATATGTAAAAGAGCTTCACAATTGATTTTAAAATTAACAACTTTGTAGAGGGTAATTATGGAGAAGTACTTTCGTCTTACGTCGAGACTTGTCAATCTGTGTCTAGTCAGTAAAGCATTTTGAGTAATACCAGTCGGTGGATAAATTTGGTCTGCCCGAAAACTTAAGTATTCGAGGAAACGCCTTTTGTGGACTCTATCCGACAAATGTGTATTTGATAATAAGGATCCCAAATAAACGAGGCATATTCGAGTTTAGATCGAACAAATGAGAAATACAATGATTTAATAGTATCTGTGTTTTTAAAATCACGGCCCACTCGTACTATGAATCCATACATACGATTTGCAGCTCTTGAGATGTTATCTATGTGGTATTTAAACGATAATACTGGGTCAAATGTAACCCCTAAATCCATAAAATTGTTGGGTTTAGAAAGCAAACGTCCATCAAGGACATAATCGAATATAATTGGATGGGCTTTTAATGTGTATGACATTACGTTACATTTGACAGGATTCAGTGTAAGACCATTTTTGTTGCACCATTCAACAACTTTGTTCAAATTTTCCGACAACTGTTCACAGTCAGAAATATTTTCAATAGCTGAATATATTTTTAAGTCATCAGCATACAGCAAATAATCAACATTTATAGCGTCACCAATGTCGTTGATAAAAATATTAAATAACAGCGGACCCAAATTTGAACCTTGCGGTATACCAGCGGTGGCGCAATATTTGTTAGACTTGAATCCATTTAATTGAACATATTGTGTTCTTTGAGAGAGATACGATTGAAAAAGTGTGATCAAACTATTAGAAAGACCAAATGCGCAGAGTTTCTGTATCATAATATTAGGATCAAGTCTATCAAATGCTTTTGTCATATCCGTAGAGATGACGTCAGTTTGGACCCGATTATCAATATTTTCAGCTATTTGCTGTGTGATCACAGAAAGATTTGTTACTGTGGAACGCCCTTTAACAAAACCATGTTGCTGAGCTGAGATTGCATTACAAACATGTTGATAAATACTACGTTCCAGTAATATTTCTAGAATTTTGCAGAAATTGCAAATGATAGAAATCGGCCTATAATTTTTGATATCAGTACGTTCACCTTTTTTAAAAATTGGGCAGACTTTAGAACATTTCCACATCGAAGGAATTGTATTGGATTTAAGGCAGATATTTATCAAAATAGTTAGAGGGCGAGCTAATACTGCTGAACAATCTTTTAAAATGAACGCAGGAATATGATCCGGTCCTGTGGTACGTTTAGGTTTAATGTTTTTTAAAGCATCCTGGACCTGGGTTTCAGAAAAATGAGTTATATGAAGCTGAGATGGCTGGACGTCCTTTAATGATATGTTTGAACCCTTGGAAGCGACATAAGATTGTCCAAAATATTCCGCAAAGCTTTCTACTATTTCTGTTGGATTATTTAATGTTTTATTTGCAAAACTCATGGTGCTTGCAACTTTACCTTGGCATTGTTTATTATAAACGTATGCCCAAAATTTATTTGAATTTGCTGAGATTTCAGATTCAAGAATTGCTATGTAATTTTTATAAGCTTCAGATACACAAGTTTTAATTTCAGCTCTGATGAGCTTAAATTCTTGAAGAGCTTGTATATTATTCTCATTCTGATATAAGCGATGAAGTTTTGACTTTTTCCGAAGTTTCTTAATAATAGAACCATTAAACCACGGAGGATATTTTCTTTTATTACTTACAGTATATTTAGGTATACACTGATCTAGTATATTGTATAATTTACCATAAAAGTACGTGCAGGCATCTTCAGCATCATAGAAAACCTCCAAAAAATCCCAATTCACAGTAGATAACATTTCATACAAGAGTGGAAAATTTGCTTTACGAAAATTGTAGCAATTCGTGTAAGAGGATTCAAGATTTTTCTTATATTGCTTTTTTTCGTTTATTCTACAAGTAATTTCTAAAGCCGGATGATATTTATCTTCTTCTGCCAAAGGTTCTAAAGATTTTTCAACCAAACAGAAATGTTTATAATACATCAAGTCTAAGAGCTTATTGTAATCATTGAATACAAAGTTATGTTGAGTCAAATCTAGAACGTCGGCAAAATTATTTAAGCTATTTAATTTAAGATTAGTTTGAATGTTAGATACATAATCAGGTATGTTAAAATCACCTATCATTATAAATTTACAATCATGTAAAAAATCTAATGTCTCCAGAGAATCAAACAATTGTTCGTATTCACCAAGTGGGGTTTTTGGTGGGATATACAGGTTACATATATATAAGGACGTTAAATTAAGCTTAATTTTTACTAATATTAAATCTATAAAATTAAAATCGGGAAAAGAGTGCTCTTGTACATTAATGTAAGTAGATATAAATTCCTCATGTACCGCGATCAACACCCCACCGCCTCTAGTTGTATCACTCACATCATAATTCCGATCCTTTCTAAAAACATTAAAATCGGACGAAAACAGTTCTGAACTATTTATTGACGATTCCAGCCAAGTTTCTGTTAAGGCAATAATTTTGAATTGTACTTACATATAGTTTGTTCTTTATTATTTGATTTTTTATTTTCTGCATTTTTACTTATACAGATGTTATCAGCTAAAATTAAATTGTTCATGTCGAAAATTGGCAGTGTTTTACAAGGCGACTAAAATTCCTAATCCTCCGGAATGTCAAACAGAGGATAGTCTTAAATATTTGACAATCTCGCCGTGTATTGACTGTCTTTTTATAAAATGCCTAGGCATTTTATAATCCGGCTAGACAGATAGTAAAATAATGAAAGGTAAACGAAACTTTGACAATTTGGCCGCTATTTATAAAACGCCTAGGCAATTTATAAAACGATGGGTTTTGTAATCTGGCTACGACATATATACCACTTAGTAATGCCGCATTAAAATTAATATACTTTTTTAGTTTTCAGGTCGCCTAGAAAAAATCAGTTCAACGGCCACTTTGGAAGATGCTACGAAACTTGTTTTTATTGCGGCCAGTTTTTTCTTACAAAGTCAGAGTTTCTGTACCACTTTTTTGTTGTTCATTATGTTAAGAAAGTAACAGAAGTTTGTAAGCGAAAATATGGACAACATAAACTTATCTGTGTAAAAATGGTTTATATCCCATAGTCGGACATACACCTGCAGCAAATTCTATATTTTACAGTAATGAAAAACTGTTGCAGTGTGAAATTTGTTTTAAAACATTTTTAACCGAAATAAATTTAAATAATCATTCGAAAATACACACTCTTAAAAACTTTTTCAAATGTGAACTATGTTTGAAACAGTTTGGAAATGAAAATAATTTAAAAATGCATTTAAAAATTCACATTGAAAAAAAACCGTTTAAGTGTGAAATATGTTCGAAACAGTTTATCCGGAAAGAGTATTTAAAAAAGCACTTATATGTTCACGTTGGAGAAAAATTGTTTAAGTGCGCAATATGTTCGAAACAGTTTACACGAAAAGACCAATTAAAAACACATTTAAAAATTCACACAGGAGAAAAACCGTTCAAATGTGAAACATGTTCGAAACAGTTTATCCACATAAGCCATTTAAAAGTACATAATATAAGAATTCACACTGGAGAAAAACCGTTCAAATGTGAAATATGTTCGAAACAGTTTATCAAAAAAGGCCATTTAAAGGAGCATTTAAGAATTCACACTGGAGAAAAACCGTTCAAATGTGAAATATGTTTGAAACAGTTTATCCACAAAGGTAGTTTAAAGGTGCATTTAAGAATTCACACTGGAGAAAAACCGTTTAAATGTGAAACATGTTCGAAACAGTTTAGCGACAAAAGCCATTTAAAAGTACATATAAGAATTCACACTGGAGAGAAACCGTTTAAATGTGAAATATGTTCGAAACAGTTTATCGAGAAAAGGAATTTAGAGAGTCATTTTAGAAATCACACAGGAGAAAAACCGTTCAAATGTGAAATATGTTTGAAACAGTTTATCCACAAAAATAGTTTAAAGGTGCATTTAAGAATTCACACTGGAGAAAAACCGTTCAAATGTGAAACATGTTCGAAACAGTTTAGCGACAGAAGCCATTTAAAAGTACATATAAGAATTCACACTGGAGAAAAACCGTTCAAATGTGAAATATGTTCGAAAAAATTTACCCATATATCCAATTTGAAAAGTCACTTAAAAATTCACAATAGAAAAACCGTTCAAACGTAAAAAAAATAGGTGCGAAACAATTTATCTAAAGAGGCGATTTAACCCATATAAGGCCAAAACTTTTCTTTTGTGTATTTATAATAATATTTTATTTTAACACTTATTTATGCCTACAAAATTAAAGTTTAAAAAAAAAAATGTGTCAAAAATATAATACTTTTTTCAAAAAAGGGTGTTCTTTTAAAAGGACGGTGGCATGATATCAGTGTAAAAAATTAAAAACGCAAAAAATTACAAACTATTTTTTTATTTCTATTAATAACAAAAATCAAAGTAAATCAACTTAAATGCCTAATTCGTATGATATTCATAAAAACATTGTTTCGGATGCAGTGCAACATTACATTTCACGCAACAAAAGTTACATTTTTTGTGACACAGAGCACAACGTGTTTGAGTATTTTTATAGATAATAAGATGATTCATCCCGTCGTATCTCGAGTGATTATGCAAATTGGCTGAGGGTTTGCTGGGTCCTCTCTTCGTGGTCTTTTTGAAGGATTCAAGAATGCCCACTGTAACTGAACGACGATATTGTAAATGATCCATTTTTCCACCTCCGATTCTATGTATATGCCAGGCGTTTTGTTCTGCCAAATCCACTATTTGGCTTATTATGGGAAAATACCATTTTTTGCCACGGATTGCAATCCTATAGTGGCTAATATCGGCACGATCCACGCCACCCATGTTTTCATTATATTTTTTTATAAGATTGGGCTGGTCAACCAGCACCCTCTTTTTTTCCTTTTGGGAATATCGTTTTACCTGCTTTGTTGGATAGACAGAATTGTGGTTGGATATGATGGAAACGACATTATTATCATTCCATTTGCAAATGACGATTTCGGTGTCTTCAGCAGTACAATAGTCAAAAGAGCTTCGTTCTTTTTTTTTTGAGGAGGTTTGAAGTCATAATATTACAGTCTTTGCCCAAGCGATTTTCCCTTATTGTACCTGTTCCTTTATATACCCTTGATTTTAGCTCTTCCAAAAGTAGTATTGTAGTGAAATAATTGTCAAAATATATATCATAGGACAATTTGGGAGCCTTCTTCTCTAGGACATCAACAAATTGTAAGACAACACTAGCCCCCAAACCAAGATGTTTATATTTATCTGGAATAGTAGTAGAAGAGCCTTGATAGGGGTCAAACCACTCGACATAACCTAGCCTTGTAGTCCCCATCCAGAATTTGTACCCCCATCGAATGGGTTTCCCACGGATAAACTGCTTGGTTCCATGTTTTCCATAATATGGAACCATCGACTCGTCTAAGCTATGATGTTCTTGTGGTGCTAAATCGATAAATTTTTGATTCATTGCATCAATCAGAGGTCGAACTTTTGAAAATTTATCTTGCACATTTAAGTTTGCATTGTCACAGCAATGTATATTTTGCATAATAAATCTAAAACGGTTTCTGGACATTGCATTAGCTATAAGGTCATGTGTAGAATCCGGTGATTTTTCCCATAACATGTCGTCTAGAAACACTTATGTATCCACTATATAACAAAATTCCAATGAAACATTTCATTTCATTTATAGTTATATCGCCCTCACGATTATGTAAATTTGTATACATATTTGAAAAATCAACAAGCATCTGAATGATTGTATCATCAAAAAACAGAAAAAAGGTATCTAATGGCAAAAGAAGGATTTTTGGGCCTTCTATCATACGCCACGGTACAAGCTTACTATTTATATCCCTCTTGATCCATTTATAGTTTTTGCGGCGTTTGATTGGCTCTTCTCGACGTTCTTTTACACTTGTTGTAGAAGTCAGTTTATTTTCATTTTTTGACCTACTTTTTATTCTGTCCCACAATGGCATATCATCTTCATCTTCGCTATTGTCAGAATAAGTAGGTATATTTGAATCATTGACAACTATCTCTGCCTCTACGCGAAGTTGATTTCCTGGTAGGTTACCTATCTGAACAGAATCTTCATTACTGCTGTCCTCATCAGTCTCTTCGCCGTCATTGGGTGGAAAAATAACTATATCATCAGGAAGTTCCTCATCGGACATGTTTTCCATCTCGTCAATTACCTCGTGCAAAGTTAGGGGTCTGGTCCAGTACCTAAAAAACTATATTGATGTATAACAGTGGAAAACGCCACCGTCCTTTATAAAGGACACTAAACTTTGAAAACGAATATTTTGAAAATTATTTCTTCTACTAAAAGAAGTTTTTAAACATGGTATTAGAGGTATATTAAATACATAAATATAAATGTTTTCGAAATCCCAGGATTAAAACAATAAATTTTACTCACCTTCGATCCGCCATGTTCACAAACAATAAACAGCAAATTATTAAACCTCAATGAGTCAACACCACAAACTCGTTTTACAAAATGACTGTCAGAGATTAAAATCATACGGCTCTCTACTAGGCGAAACAGTAAGCGACATCTCTGAATCAGTAGCAGTATTACCACATTTCAGGTATTTATAAGGTGTACTTTTAAAAGAACGGTGGCCTTATCTGGGTTAAATAAACACTTAAAAATTTACAAAGTAAAAAAATCAGTTCGTGTAAAAAATGTCGCAAAGGGTTTGATCGTTAACACCATTTAGAATTACACTGAAAAATTCACACAGTTCAAGTAAGAAATATGTTCGAAATTATTTGCTCAAAAAGTGTCAGGCCACTAATTTGCGTAATTAAATTCCGTTTCGATGGGTTTTGTTAAAGTTGAATGGAAATTATTAAATCTTTTCCAATAAAAATGTTATTGATATAAGTAAGACTTTGATTTGTACATGTACCTATATCTAAATTCATTTTTTTTCTTGAATTTCTAAATAATTTTGTCTAACCCAATCTGTGGCAGGTCTTATTTTTTAATAACGGTCGTCATTAATAGAATTATTATCTACAAAATGTAGAAAACGGCGTATTTCTTGGTATTTTTTTAAGGCGCATTTATATTAGCTAGTTTGTCATATTTAAATTTTACACTCCAATAATCTGTGTTTAGTGGTCCATATTGGTTTACCACTAAATTCTTCTGAAAACAATAATTTCAATTTTATTCAAAACTAAATTTATTTTTGAATGTAGGTATAAAATAAAAATATTGACAGTTATTATATGAAAATTTATAAGAAATTATAATTTTGTATATCAATTTCTGCTTCAGGTTTTTTTGTTTTTATTTATGTTCTGTCTTCCTCCTGCAGCGTACCAACGACAGTCACATACAAGTTGAGTGGGGAAGAACAGACCAAATTACACAAGAGTATTATACAATTACAAAATAATGTTAATAAAACTCATATGTTCTTATTCGATTTTTATTTGTTTTCAAGTTACAGGGTAAAACAAAATTTCATTCATGTATTAACATTTTAATCATAGCGATCTTTTAATACATTTTTGAAAATGCCGCTATTGGTCGAGATGGTCCTATTAATTATTTTCCATACCTTACACCTCTAGATTATTGTTTATGGGGCTGGTTCAAAAATGAGTTGTACAAAGTAAAAGTGGACACTCGTGATGCACTAATTCGACGTATTCGAAATACTACAGCCGATATTAACCCATTACGCCTAGTACGGCAACACCTCACTTTTCTTCTTAAAGAAAATATTTACGGCAAATGAGATAGTGCAGGGGTGGGGTATTTATGCCAGTTAGCTTGCTGAGACGTGCAGTAAGCCCGAAGCTGTTCAATTTTAGTCGATGCAGAGTAGTTGATCTGTACGGTGCATTTGTTTCTGACGTTATTTTGTGATATATGAAAAAATGGACATTCGCTTCAAGTTAGTACTATACAATACAATAAAAACTCCCAGGCCGGATATTTTGGTAAGTAATAGAGATATTTTAATTCTGTAAAAGCCAGTTCACAGAGCATTAAAAGAGCTTCAGTTTCAGATATAAATTGATTTTAAATATGTCAATATGTAGATGGCGCTGCGCTCAATAATTTTTTTTAATGGGAGGATCTTTCTTGTGTAGCGCATCTTGTAAAAAATGTATTTTTAAGTAGATTTTGTTCTATAAACTAATTCGATAAATCTAGCCATTTTTGATATACAGAGTGAGTCACTCAAAACAGTTTCATCCTATTTTTTAGCATTAATCATTGGATTTTAAGAAAATGCTAAAACTGGTCGATGTTTATTCCAAATCACAGCTTATTCTCACCAGCGGCACCTTTGTACTTTGAAAGTTAGCAGTCCGTAGGTCGGTATTCGCGTGCTGTAGAGAGATAGCGGGCGACGATTCACTTTTCAGGCCCTTATTGAGTTGTTTTAACGGCAATCAGAGTACAAAAACGATAAGAATTATAAATGTACGACTTTCACATTAGCTTACATACCTACTAAGAAAATAGTTACTGATTTTTCCAAATTATTAATTTTCCATTTCTCTGGGCTACTTTAAAATTCATATTGGCATATTTTAGCATATATTATAAGTTCTTACTCTTGCATATAAGTTCAGCAAGTACGTATGCGGAAAATTTGTACAAGGGTGAACAAATGTAACAGTTTTAAAAATATTAATAATTGTGGAAACTAAGTTATCCATAACAGTCAATTTCTTAAAATTCTTTTGGAACAGTATTTCTAATGCTGTTATAAAATTTGTATGTGGCATATAAAGGCGGCCGTACTGATCCAAATCTGAGTGCGTGTACGCTTTATAAAAAGAAAATAATGACGTTTCATCCACTTTAGTACTATTTTCATTTGCATATTTAACAAAATTTTTCTCTAAAATGTCTGATTTTCTAATATCAGTATCTACGATTATATTTTCAATAGGTACTGCAGGTTCACACCGGTCTTCCACATTCTGTGACATATCTGTCATCTGCAGTAAAACACGACTAGCCTCGTCCTCGCAATTTTCTCTATCTGAATGTAACAGATCTGAACAAAGTAATTTTCTGAACGCTAAACTATATTGAGGTTGGATTTGCATTATTTCCACACTGTTGACAAACAGAACCAAAAAAAATTTTCAAGACACTCTTGATGTATTCGTCGAGAAATTTTATCTCACAATGCTGTAAATTTTTCCATAAATACAAAATACCATTAATAGTTATTTTGCAGCCCAATATGTGTTTTTGTAACATTTACACCATCTCCGTTAAATACGTCCATATTATTGAAAAAAGTTAAGCACTCCTTAGAAAAGCAAGTTTGTTTTCTGTTGCCTACATACACTTCCTGATATTGTATAGCTGCTGGGCCAACAGATGTATTTAAAATATCGAACAAATTGTTCATTCTTAAAATCAACTCCACTGTAGTAGTAGCTGCTGATGAAAGTGCGTCGAATCTAATGTATAAATACATACTGTGAGCTATATAAGCACTAAAAACTTGATCTGTTAATTTGACCTTTATTTTCTCAAAACTGTTGAGAAAAATGTGTGGCTCAGTCAATTTTGGAATCCCTCGAACGTATGACTTATTGGATGAATAAAATTGTTCCACATGTTCCCATGAGGCTACTGAATCGTTAATCTTAAATTTGTGTTTTATCAGGTTATTTCTAGGAGCTTTCAACAAATGAGGAATATCAAAGAGAAATACAATTTTGTCATTCCCAAACATGAAATATGGATGTTCCGGTGAAACAATCAGTAATTTTGCTAATTGCAAATTATTTGAGCCCATATCACATGCAACGCCTACTACTTGGAGCCCTATGTTAGTAACTTCTTGTATGACGTTTAAAATTAGTTGCTTTAATTGCAATCCAGATCACGTAGAATTAACTAGATAATAAGCAAGTGGTTGTTTCCAATTCGTACATATACCTCTGCCATGACTACTGTGGCAGCTAGTGCTGGTTTAGAAGCTAGGTATTCACCTCCCATGTCATCAAGACCATATACCCTATATGCTATAAAACAAATTAGCTTCACAGTTCATTTCATCTACAAAAATAAAACAAAGTTTATCTAATGCCTCAAAACGTTCAGCTTTATCCTTTAAAATATTAAATAGTGCACTATTTATACAAACAGAAAAATGAATGTTACTGTTAAACTTTTGTGAGGTGCCAATTCCAGCCAGACAAAAGTTATTTGACAGGTGATGTTCTTTATATAATTACGGACCTAGAAAATATAGCGAGAAACAATTTTGCTTAAATTCACTAGTGAATCGTCTGGCTTTCGGTTTCTTAACTATTTCTCCTACTTGTATATTTATAAAATACGGTATATCTTTGGACGGAAAAAATTTGTTAGTTAGCTGCTTATAATCGGACAAAGTAACTTTAAGTAGTCAGATTTTTTACTAAAAAAACTTAAACTACAATTGTTCATATTGTTCCTGCACTTTAGCGCCGGACAACGATTGAAAATAAGCATTATCGCAATGTAATCTCGAAAATAAACTATTTACATACAACACGATAAAATGGTGACCGGAAAAAAGCGCAAAGGAAATAAGCGCACAGGAAATATACGCACAGAAAAAAGCGCACAGACATATAAGCGCACAGGAAATAACCGCACGAGGAAATATGCGCACACGGAAAAAACCGCACACGGAAAAAAGCTCACGGGTATAAAAGCGCACATAGAAAAAAGCGCACATTGAAAAAAGCGCAAAGTGCATGTAGTTTATATTTATAGTTTGTTACAATTTTTTGTTGTTTGATTAAAACTTTAATTATCGTTGTTTACAGTAGTTACCATAATTTTTGCTGATAATTCAGGAATCTACTCAGTTATTTATTCGGAATTATTATAAGTACGATACAAAGAATAGATCTGTACCTTGGTTTGTTATATTCCAGGTGAAAAATATTAGACAAGTTTAAAAAAATTCTTAAAATACTTTCACAATAAAGTTAATACGGTTTATAATATTTATATCTCCATTATGGATTGTTGAGGACAGACTAATTCCACCAAATCCGCTTTTAAAAAATCATAACGATCAGTTTCGCCGCCGCGAGAAAATTATGCTGATGGGGTGTATATTTTACTTATCTCATACAGTGTGTATCTTAATTAAAACGAAATATTTGCAAGTGGTCATTTATTTTTACTGGAGATTATAAAATTAAGATAGGTACTTATTATTTCATTTATTAGTTGCTTTTTTGTTAATAATTTTGAATTCAGGATAAATCCCATGCCGTCATAAGTTGCCACATTCAGTTTCAAGTAACTTGTATACTTTCGTCTTTTAACAAGCATCAGAAGGCAACGGAAACAGACATTTCATTTGCATATGCATGGATGTTAAACAGTTTGGCAGCTCATTTTTCCCATTTAAGTTGGCGAAATTTACGAAATTTTTCGAAAATAATTAAAGGGTCACTAAACGGCATTTACAAGAATTGATAGTCGAAACGTTTTAAATAAAGACACGAATTAAACTCAAACTGGGGTCTATTCTGTAACAATTGCTTTATATTTAACGGCCTTTAAAAATATTTTATTCTTTACTTCTGTCATTATTTAAACGGATCTTTAAAATACATTAGAGGACCATCTTAAAGAAATCTGTTTAAATAATGAAGAAGTAAATTAACGAATACGAACATATGTTTAAAGGCCGACAATATTTTTAAAGGACGTTAAATATAAAGGAATTTTTACAGAATAGACCCCATTGTGCCTAATATTTTAACATTTAAAATCTTCTTAGAATAATGTTAGGTACTCATGGATTATATCATTAATATCTATTTATTATAGACCGTTTCATTAATTAGACAAACGTCTTGCAAATTTGATAATCTTCTTTTAATATTGTAAGGTAATTAGGGATTATATCATTAATATCTATTTATTTAGGCCTTAACCTGAATTAAACTAAAATTTTTCAAAATTTAAGAATCTTCATAGAATAACGTTAGGTTTTTGGAATTCTGTCATAATAACTTTATTTCATAATATTTTATAATAAATTACGTTTATAAGTAAGTTACTAGTAAGTTACTGAAGACTGGTTTTATTTTTGTTTCGCGCTAATTTTAAAATTCAGACAAGTGTACTATATTTTTTATTGATAAATAGAATTGGTATAAACTCGGTTGAGAATTATATATGTTTAATTAAAATCACAATGCCATTCCCATGCATTTGTTGTTCTGTGTACATAATATCTGTGATATAAGTCCGCATATTTGGTGGTTACTTTTCACACCGATATAATTTTTGACTATGTATTCATAGAACTTAATTTTTTATTTTTATTCAGAGAATCTTCAGTTGTTCTGTATCCTATTCTTAACGAGATATAAACTACATGTACTTTGCGCTTTTTTCAATGTGCGCTTTTTTCCATGTGCGCTTTTTTCCATGTGCGCTTTTTTCCTTGTGCGGTTTTTTCCGTGTGCGCATCTTTCCACGTGCGCTTATTTCCTGTGCGTTTATATGTCTGTGCGCTTTTTTCTGTGCGGATATTTCCTGTGCGCTTATTTCCTTTGCGCTTTTTTCCGGGATTCGATAAAATACACTAAGTTCGCTCCTGTACTCCTGTTCTGTACAATACCCTTATCCGGCATCAGCAAGTGAAGCCCAGTCAGCTGGCAATGACTCCGCCCATATGCGCAGCCGTCCCAACTCCAACGTTCCGTTTTATGGCGAGATGACCAGCTGGTAGTGAATAAGCTGTATTCCAAATTAACATTTTTTCAATGCAGACAACTGTAATGTGTCATCCCCCTTCCTTGCACTTCTCCAACACCATAATTTTAAATAGGTAATGTACAATGTATGGCACATTATTGAAAAGGTAATGTAATAGGGGATTCAGAAATATTTCTGTACATTGCGTTACTTAAATTTTATCGCCCTCTAGCGAGATAAAAAACTACTACGTATTATAGAGTGTGACACTATAATGTGTAGTACATCATAAAAAAGGTAATTTAAAAATATGACTGTACCGCCCTCTATCGGGATAAAAAACTGTACGTATTATAAAGTGTGACACCTTATTTGAAAGCAAATTTAACTACTAATTTAACGCACCACATAACATTAATATAAATATCATCCATATTGCACTTGCAATAGTTTGAAAATTAGTCATGCATTATTTTAAACATTTTTGCTAACTATGTTTTGTTGCAAGTGCAATATGAAAACATTTATATTAATGTTATGTGGTGCATTGAATTAGTAATTAAATTAGGCTTCAAATGAAGTGTCGCACTTTATAATACGTTATAGGTTTTTTTATCCCCGTTGAGGGTACTTAAATTAAAAGTATCGCAATGAATAGTCTTGCATCTGACTTCCCCATAAAATTACCTTTTTAATTATGTGCCGTACATGATACATTTCTTATTTAAAATTAAAGAGTTGGAAAAGTGGAAGGGAGGGGGTTGACACTTGACAGATGTGTGTATTGTAAAAATGTATTCAATTTGGAATAAAAATCGACCTGTTTTAGCATTTTCTAAAAATCTGATGATTAATGCCGAAAAACAGGATGAAACTGTTTTGAGTGACCCACTCTGTATATCAAAAATGGCTAGATTTATCGAATTAGTTTATAAAACAAAATCTGCTTAAAAATGCATTTTTACCAGATGTGCTATATAAGAAAGATCCTCCCATCGAAAAAAAAAAAAAAAAAATTGAGCGCAGCGCCATCTACATATTGACTTATTTAAAATAAATTTATATCTAAAACTGAAGTTCTCTTAGTGTTGTCTTCACTTATTTAGAATATATAAGTTTAAATTGAAATTATCATCCAGTATGAAATCTACTATTTCACATATACAGGGTAGCTGTTAAAGATGGAACCAAACCTATAGTACTTAAACGGTTCAACATACAAATCTTAAAATTTTAGAATTTCAACTAAATATATTGGCACCTATTTTAGCCCAAAAATTATTTTTTTTATAATTACAAAATTTTAAGCATTGCCGCCATCTTGATTTTTTTAAATAGCAACATAGGTCATGTGATATACCATTTGAAAGGGTTTAACACCCTGATTACAGAAAAGATATTAATAGGGAGAGTAGGAGGCTATGTATTGTAAAAATGTGTTCAATTTGGAATAAAAATCGACCTCTTTTAGCATTTTCTAAAAATCTGATGATTAATGCCGAAAAACAGGATGAAACTGTTTTGAGTGACCCACTCTGTATATCAAAAATGGCTAGATTTATCGAATTAGTTTATAAAACAAAATCTGCTTTAAAATGCATTTTTACCAGATGTGCTATATAAGAAAGATCCTTCCATCGAAAAAAAAAAATATTGCGCAGCCCCATCTACATATTGACTTATTTTTAATAAGTTTATATCTAAACCTGAAGTTCTCTTAGTGTTAAGTCTTCACTTATTTAGAATATGTAAGTTTAAATTGAAATTATCATCCAGTATGAAATCTATTTCACATATACAAGGTAGCTGTTAAAGATGGAACCAAACCTATAGTACTTAAACGGTTCAACATACAAATCTTAAAATTTCA
>OV651825.1:38293300-38358300 GCA_927349885.1 Psylliodes chrysocephalus
TACAAATTTTTATTTTAACCAATCAAAAGCTATTATTTCAAATTTTGTTTAAATTCATTTCAAAATTCAAAATAACGCAGATAATTTTTTGTGCCTTTCTGGAACTTTGAATAGCCATTTTGCAAGTTCGTTCCTTTCTGTTTGAAAAGCCGCAAGAGTCACATCATTTCGTGTGAAGGCTAGTGTTAGTTTTGTCATCCCTTAATAGGTGAGTTTTTATTCAATAATTTTCTCAGGTTCTTTCACGAATCTCCTTCTTACGTTTCTGGATAGATATTATTTCCGTATTTCTTTTATCAGGGACCTACACTGGGACATAGTCCGGTAGAAAGCACGCCTTCCATGTTTTTTTGTACTACATCGCTTGATGGTTTCTGAAGTACTCATTTATATGGAGATATCCATAATCAATACCTTGAATATCGTCCTTTTTATTGCATCAATTTATATTGGAATAGCTGTAATAGCCGCATTTGGTTTCGTCTTCACGATGTATGAGTTACCACATTTCAAAGTCCAGCTGAGTATTTTTCGAGACGTAGTTTGCTGCTTACAACTACATTCAGCTGTACCTTTCATCCAAGACCAGATTCAACTGTACCTTTCCTTTGGACAATCCGCCACAAATGGAGTCAACCTATTTGTTACCGGTAACCGGCCCGAGATCTGTTACCGAAAGATCTAAGTCCAGTGAGCGAACCACGAGTTCACCAAACCAGGTTTTATTTAGTAATACATTTTTTTATTTAACTACCTATTTAATTTAAATATAACACAACTGATGATTATAATTTGGTATATAATTTGGAACATAAAGTTATTTAATTTATATTAAAGGTTGTAAACCGAACATAGCTATGAAAGGTATTGTGGTATTAATATTTATTTAATATTATATATTTTTTCTAATTAACTATAATAATTAAAAATCACTATTTTTAATTATTTTGTCGTATTAATATTTGTTCTATATTATACATATTTTTCTAATTAACTATAATAATTAAAAGTCACTATTTTTAATTATTTTGTCGTATTAATATTTGTTCAATATTATACATATTTTCTAATTAACTATAATAATTTAAAAATCACAATTTTAAACATTAACTTCATTTATTGAGAATGTTAAGTTGATAAACATAGGTAATATGTTTGAAAGGTCATCATTTACATATAGATAAACCAGTAACTCTATTTTAAATATAATTTGTAAATAAATTGAGAGTGACATAATAAGTTGTTTCGTTTCCTTTTTTTTGGTACATAAATTTTCCCTTTTCAGAAAAGTTCATAATCATTGTTTATTTAAAAGTTTATTTGAATATTGGTTAATATCAAACAATATCAATATCATTGTAAGTAACTTTAAATTTTGCAACTTGGGAAAGTTTTAGTCGTATAGTTTGATATTGACATTTATTGTATTAAAGTTGCATGGCGCTCGACATTATTATTTTACTCAAACACATTGATTTAATTCCGAATTCACCCTAGCTCTCCAGACTGAAAAGCTGCCGTTCGCAGTGTGTTGCACTTAAAATTTATAATATTCAAATTTCTATTTTTTTATTTTTTTAAAAAAATCAGACATCTCAGAAAAAGTGCGGCACAAACTAATAATAATAGTAATAGGGAACCTTTAGTTAACTGACATTATTTTTGATGTAGTTTTTAATTCTAAAATAAAAAAACAGGGTCTTCCAATAAAAATAATATAACTTTGTATATTTTCTCTTATGTGGGACATCCTGTATAAATCTAACAAATTTTAAATTGTAGCCGTCTGTAACCTACGTATTCCTCCCAAACGAATTTGTTATATCTTTGGTCGTTTTCCCATAAAGCTCCGTCCCGTTGAGCGTGAGCCGCCCTGTATATATATACTGATTTTAAAATTCGATTTTTTCTTTTATATTCTAAATTTTTAATTAGTTATAACCAGCATGTGGATGGAAAATAACTTTTCTTTTTATTTTTCCTGGGTTGGGCTTGACCTCGTTTATGTAAAGTTTTTAAGCGACACGTGTGTGCATTTAACTACATTGTAACATAATTGCACAATATACAAGGAATTTTTTATCAGCACCATCGGTTTTGAATCTAAACATACTGGAAGCTTGTCGCAAAAATATATTGTTTTTGTTACAATAAAAAAATGTATTCCTTTTTTAAAAACCTTTTATTCTTTAACCAACGACTACAAGTGGTATATATTATTATAAAATTAAGTTATATCCAAGGTGGCGTTCCTGTTGTTGGTTTGGTATGAGAGGTTTTTAAAAAAGAATATATTTTTAATGAAAATGTTTTTTTTTTTTTTAATAAAAAAATTCTTTTTTTTTTCAAATCATAAAAACTTAATAATTAAAAAGTGCCCTGCCTGCGTGGAGTGCATTTAAAAAATAAGCGATATATCGATACCGGTTACATTTCAGATTGAAAAGTAACCGGTATTATATCTCCCACATTTTGTATGCACTCAGTGCAAGCCGTGCAATAGATTCGAAGACTCTATTAGTATTTTATTTATTAGAACACGGACCACTGAAATGACACCTACTGTGGCATTTTCCCCGTGCCTTAAAACCAAGACATTTGTCTGTAAACCCATGTCTCCCAAAATTTGACGTACCAATTGAGTTAAGTTGGTCTCTAGAAAACCGTCGATTTAAAGCCCATGTTTAGTTCCTATCAAGAATATCAAGAATAGTTTTTAACACAGATTTAGGGTCAAGCGGACCCCTGGAAAATTTTGAAAATGTTATAGGCTCCCCCACCTGCAAATATTTCCATTTATTTTTGTGATTTAGACCATTTGGTCAGATACATGTTTCTAATCTATTTTGCACTGTATTTTTATTACTTTTTCTTTACAGCAAATATTACACTTCTCTTTATTTTCACTTCCCTTTAATTTTATAACTTACTTACTGCGAAATTATACATTGTACATATAGTTTGTTCTTTATTATTTGATTTTTTATTTTCTGCATTTTTACTTATACAGATGTTATCAGCTAAAATTAAATTGTTCATGTCGAAAATTGGCAGTGTTTTACAAGGCGACTAAAACTCCTAACCCTCCGGAATGTCAAACAGAGGATAGTCTTAAATATTTGACAATCTGGCCGTGTATTGAGTGTCTTTTTATAAAATGCCTAGGCATTTTATAATCCGGCTAGACAGATAGTAAAATAATGAAAGGTAAACGAAACTTTGACAATTTGGCCGCTATTTATAAAACGCCTAGGCAATTTATAAAACGATGGGTTTTGTAATCTGGCTACGACATATATACCACTTAGTAATGCCGCATTAAAATTAATATACTTTTTTAGTTTTCAGGTCGCCTAGAAAAAATCAGTTCAACGGCCACTTTGGAAGATGCTACGAAACTTGTTTTTATTGCGGCCAGTTTTTTCTTACAAAGTCAGAGTTTCTGTACCACTTTTTTGTTGTTCATTATGTTAAGAAAGTAACAGAAGTTTGTAAGCGAAAATATGGACAACATAAACATTATCTGTGTAAAAATGGTTTATATCCCATAGTCGGACATACACCTGCAGCAAATTCTATATTTTACTGTAATGAAAAACTGTTGCAGTGTGAAATTTGTTTTAAAACATTTTTAACCGAAATAAATTTAAATAATCATTCGAAAATACACACTCTTAAAAACTTTTTCAAATGTGAACTATGTTTGAAACAGTTTGGTAATGAAAATAATTTAAAAATGCATTTAAAAATTCACATTGAAAAAAAACCGTTTAAGTGTGAAATATGTTCGAAACAGTTTATCCGGAAAGAGTATTTAAAAAAGCACTTATATGTTCACGTTGGAGAAAAATTGTTCAAGTGCGCAATATGTTCGAAACAGTTTACACGAAAAGACCAATTAAAAACACATTTAAAAATTCACACAGGAGAAAAACCGTTCAAATGTGAAACATGTTCGAAACAGTTTATCCACATAAGCCATTTAAAAGTACATAATATAAGAATTCACACTGGAGAAAAACCGTTCAAATGTGATATATGTTCGAAACAGTTTATCAAAAAAGGCCATTTAAAGGAGCATTTAAGAATTCACACTGGAGAAAAACCGTTCAAATGTGAAATATGTTTGAAACAGTTTATCCACAAAGGTAGTTTAAAGGTGCATTTAAGAATTCACACTGGAGAAAAACCGTTTAAATGTGAAACATGTTCGAAACAGTTTAGCGACAAAAGCCATTTAAAAGTACATATAAGAATTCACACTGGAGAGAAACCGTTTAAATGTGAAATATGTTCGAAACAGTTTATCGAGAAAAGGAATTTAGAGAGCCATTTTAGAAATCACACAGGAGATAAACCGTTCAAATGTGAAATATGTTTGAAACAGTTTATCCACAAAAATAGTTTAAAGGTGCATTTAAGAATTCACACTGGAGAAAAACCGTTCAAATGTGAAACATGTTCGAAACAGTTTAGCGACAGAAGCCATTTAAAAGTACATATAAGAATTCACACTGGAGAAAAACCGTTCAAATGTGAAATATGTTCGAAAAAATTTACCCATATATCCAATTTGAAAAGTCACTTAAAAATTCACACTAGAAAAACCGTTCAAACGTAAAAAAAATAGGTGCGAAACAATTTATCTAAAGAGGCGATTTAACCCATATAAGGCCAACACTTTTTTTTTTGTGTATTTATAATAATATTTTATTTTAACACTTAAGGTAAATGTACCAATTACCGGCACTGTACCAATTATCGACACTAATTCTCTATAATCCCGAAAAATAAGGTTTCTGTCGCTATATAAACATATAAAAGTATTTCTCGCATAACTGCGAACCTTTATCTACGCCTCTGAAAAACCGACAGACCGTCGGCCAAAGTCGGTAGTGGTAACTGTCAAAAATATACCGGTCAGTTTCAGCCAACCTCTCGTATGAAGTGTTTCTTGTTACAAGTGTTAAGAAACAGGTGAGCTACATTGTGTTATACTTCCTGAATAAAGTACCTTATGATCGTTTTTTTAATTTTTGTATGTTTGGACATTATTATTTTTGATATCTGTTTGTTAAAAACTGCATTTTCATAGCTTTCTTGAGAATTCTAAGGATGCCGATAATTGGTACATCAAAATCAGTGGCTGACCCAATCATCGGCAGCAGTGCCGATAATTGGTTGTATGCACCAGACTCTATTTAGGTCGATTTTAGCTTAGCTTTTAACTTATCCTGGTTAATGTTTGGTCATTAAATGCAAAATGAAGCGATAATATTTCCTACCAATTTTCGGCACCCCATATTCCTACTAGATATCATCTTTATTTTGACACAAAAACTGTGCCGATAATAGGAGCTTTTACGTGCCGGTAATTGGAGATTTTTTTTAGATCTAAATTATCTCACAATGGAGAAGAAAAAACGAATTCAATATTCTGTTGTAGCCATAAATGAGGCTGTTGCCGCTATTCAGTCAGGAATGCCATTTAAAACCGCTAGCAAAATATATAAGATACCCAGATCGACTCTACAAGATAAAGTTAAAGGTAGAACGCTTTTAGAGAAGAAATGTGGACCAGAAACGGTGCTGACGAAGGAAGAGGAAAATCTACTAGTAGCATGGCTATTTCGGATTGCAAACTGTGGATTTCCTGCAACGAAAATGCAGTTGTTAGAAAGTGTTCAGTTGCTAATTAAAGAACTAGATAGGCCTAATAATTTTACAGACGGAAAGCCTGGTCGAAAATGGTATGAATTATTTTTAAAAAGACATCCAGAACTGTCTGCAAGGATTTCCCAAAACCTCACATGTGCTAGAAACAGCCTAACAGAAAATCGTATTCGTCAATGGTTTATAGAAGTAGGGGCCTACTTAGAATCTACAAACAATCTTGACGTAACTTTTGACCCCAGTCGTGTATTCAATTGTGATGAAACGGCTTTTTTTCTCAGTCCGAAGGGAGAGAAAGTTCTAGTAAGAAAGGGAGATAGAACAGTTTACTCATTTGTAAGCAATGATGACAAAGAATGTCTAACGACTTTGGTTATGTGTAGTGCCTCCGGTCAAATTTTACCATCAATGATCGTTTTTAATTATAAAAGAATTCCCAAATCAGTTGTTGAAAAAGTACCAAAACACTGGGGAATCGGGAAGTCTGAAAACGGATGGATGACTGGTGAAACCTTTTATGAGTACATCGCCAATATATTTTATCCTTGGTTAGTTGCTCAAAATGTTCAGTTCCCTGTTATACTCTTTTTGGACGGACACACATCCCACTTAACGATGGCCCTCAGTAAATTTTGTATAAAATCAAAAATTATCCTCATAGCTCTCTGCCCAAATGCAACACATATTTTACAACCTCTAGATGTAGCCGTGTTTCGTCCATTAAAACTCGAATGGAAAAAGAGCGTACATAGTTGGAAGATGGAAAATAATGGACAAAAGATTACCAAAGATTCATTCGCCCCAATTTTGGAAAGCACTATTCGGAAAATGACAAATATTCCAGATATAATCAAGAATGGCTTTAAGACTTGCGGACTTGTTCCCTTTAATGTTGAGAATATTAAATTTTCGAAATATTTTAAAACAGAGGTCAGAGCACAAGGCCTGGAGAAACAAGAACAGCCTATAAAGACACAATCAGATCTGATATGTTTAGAACAAAATATCTCAGAGGACACCCTTACATTATTTCACCATTCCGGGCCAGTTTGGGAAGGACCAGTAGAGCACACCAGTCTATTTTTACTTTGGAAAAAATTAAAGAACAGGACAGTGAATAATAACAACAATGAAATAGAGATTACAGATCAAGAACTACAAGACAATAATGAACATCAAGAAAACTTAATCATCATGAAAGACACGTTCACAGAGATAGGAAATGAAAATGAAATTGAAGTAACAGGATTTATTGACAGTACAAATGTATCTCTCACAGTAGGCATCCCTGAAGATATTCCCATAATGATTTTGAATACACCCGACAAAGCTCATGTAGATGCTATTGAATATGACATAAATGATATTTCACAGCAACATTCCCAACTAACTGAGTTGAATAGTGAAACTAATAATGTTCAAGTAGCTCAAAATACTTTCGATTTAAACCCAGCGGTCGAAATAAATGATGTAAAAGAAGTTATATCTAAGAACTCTTCTGATGAGCCTAAAACAAATGATACAAATTCCAATATTTTGGAAAAAGAGCTATCGCCTTTACAAGAAATTGTTACAGATACATCTATTCCGACTCCATTTAAAAAATCGTTATTTTGGCCTACGCCTAAAGAAAATATTGCTAAGCGAAAATTAAAGGATAAAGTACCTGCTGTAGCATCATCATTTCAGTGGCAACAATACTATCAAAAAAAAGAAGAAAAGAAAAAACAAGAAGAACAGCTGAAAATGCAAAGGAAAGAAAACCGTACCAAAAAAAAAGAAACAGCTGTAGAAGTAGAAAAGAAGAAAGCCAAAATTGCTGTTTCAAAACGTATTATTAAAAGAATATCTAATCGAAAAATACAGAACGTTACGAAGAATCTATTCTCAATGAAAGAAAACAATGAACCTTCAACTTCAAAATCTACACAGCAGGAATCTTGGTATTGTGCATTATGCGACACTGAGGATCAGCTGGACATGCGCCTTTGTTCTTCCTGCCTAAAATATTATCATGAGGATTGCCTGGGATTAACCGAAAATGATACATGTGAATTACAATGTCCTTTTTGTCAATGACAAGTAAATTATTGAGTTTTAGTCAAATTTGTTTTTTACCAATGGAATACCAAATATTTTGTATCTAGCTTTCATAGAACATAGGATTGTATTATTCGAATTTTGTGTTATTAACTTAATAAAAATGTTTTTAGAAATCTCAATTTTAAATTACTTGATTGATGATTCGGTGCCGATAAAAGGATCTTATACATGCCGAAAAATAGAACATGAATTTATTTTGGGATGCCGATAATCGGGGCATATCGAATTTTTTACATTATTGCTTTTAATATATATTATGTATTTACTTTCTTTCAAAATAACTTTTTCCATATGTAATATGATACATCTAATTAATAGGTTCAATAATCAGAACATAGGTTACTAGAGTATTTTCTATATCAAATGAATTGAAAGCATGCCTTACGGTACGCAATGAGCTTAAGGTGCCGATAATAGGAACGTTTACCTTATTTATGCCTACAAAATTAAAGTTTAAAAAAAAAATGTGTCAAAAATATAATACTTTTTTCAAAAAAGGGTGTTCTTTTAAAAGGACGGTGGCATGATATCAGTGTAAAAAATTAAAAACGCAAAAAATTACAAACCTATTTTTTTATTTCTATTAATAACAAAAATCAAAGTAAATCAACTTAAATGCCTAATTCGTATGATATTCATAAAAACATTGTTTCTGATGCAGTGCAACATTACATTTCACGCAACAAAAGTTACATTTTTTGTGACACAGAGCACAACGTGTTTGAGTATCTTTATAGATAATAAGATGATTCATCCCGTCGTATCTCGAGTGATTATGCAAATTGGCTGAGGGTTTGCTGGGTCCTCTCTTCGTGGTCTTTTTGAAGGATTCAAGAATGTCCACTGTAACTGAACGACGATATTGTAAATGATCCATTTTTCCACCTCCGATTCTATGTATATGCCAGGCGTTTTGTTCTGCCAAATCCACTATTTGGCTTATTATGGGAAAATACCATTTTTTGCCACGGATTGCAACCCTATAGTGGCTAATATCGGCACGATCCACGCCACCCATGTTTTCATTATATTTTTTTGTAAGATTGGGCTGGTCAACCAGCACCCTCTTTTTTTCCTTTTGGGAATATCGTTTTACCTGCTTTGTTGGATAGACAGAATTGTGGTTGGATATGATGGAAACGACATTATTATCATTCCATTTGCAAATGACGATTTCGCTGTCTTCAGCAGTACAATAGTCAAAAGAGCCTCGTTCTTTTTTTTGAGGAGGTTTGAAGTCATAATATTACAGTCTTTGCCCAAGCGATTTTCCCTTAATGTACCTGTTCCTTTATATCCCCTTGATTTTAGCTCTTCCAAAAGTAGTATTGTAGTGAAATAATTGTCAAAATATATATCATAGGACAATTTGGGAGCCTTCTTCTCTAGGACATCAACAAATTGTAAGACAACACTAGCCCCCAAACCAAGATGTTTATATTTATCTGGAATAGTAGTAGAAGAGCCTTGATAGGGGTCAAACCACTCGACATAACCTAGCCTTGTAGTCCCCATCCAGAATTTGTACCCCCATCGAATGGGTTTCCCACGGATAAACTGCTTGGTTCCATGTTTTCCATAATATGGAACCATCGACTCGTCTAAGCTATGATGTTCTTGTGGTGCTAAATCGATAAATGTTTGATTCATTGCATCAATCAGAGGTCGAACTTTTGAAAATTTATCTTGCACATTTAAGTTTGCATTGTCACAGCAATGTATATTTTGCATAATAAATCTAAAACGGTTTCTGGACATTGCATTAGCTATAAGGTCATGTGTAGAATCCGGTGATTTTTCCCATAACATGTCGTCTAGAAACACTTATGTATCCACTATATAACAAAATTCCAATGAAACATTTCATTTCATTTATAGTTATATCGCCCTCACGATTATGTAAATTTGTATACATATTTGAAAAATCAACAAGCATCTGAATGATTGTATCATCAAAAAACAGAAAAAAGGTATCTAATGGCAAAAGAAGGATTTTTGGGCCTTCTATCATACGCCACGGTACAAGCTTACTATTTATATCCCTCTTGATCCATTTATAGTTTTTGCGGCGTTTGATTGGCTCTTCTCGACGTTCTTTTACACTTGTTGTAGAAGTCAGTTTATTTTCATTTTTTGACCTACTTTTTATTCTGTCCCACAATGGCATATCATCTTCATCTTCGCTATTGTCAGAATAAGTAGGTATATTTGAATCATTGACAACTATCTCTGCCTCCACGCGAAGTTGATTTCCTGGTAGGTTACCTATCTGAACAGAATCTTCATTACCGCTGTCCTCATCGGTCTCTTCGCCGTCATTGGGTGGAAAAATAACTATATCATCAGGAAGTTCCTCATCGGACATGTTTTCCATCTCGTCAATTACCTCGTGCAAAGTTAGGGGTCTGGTCCAGTACCTAAAAAACTATATTGATGTATAACAGTGGAAAACGCCACCGTCCTTTATAAAGGACACTAAACTTTGAAAACGAATATTTTGAAAATTATTATTTCTTCTACTAAAAGAAGTTTTTAAACATGGTATTAGAGGTATATTAAATACATAAATATAAATGTTTTCGAAATCCCAGGATTAAAACAATAAATTTTACTCACCTTCGATCCGCCATGTTCACAAACAATAAACAGCAAATTATTAAACCTCAATGAGTCAACACCACAAACTCGTTTTACAAAATGACTGTCAGAGATTAAAATCATACGGCTCTCTACTAGGCGAAACAGTAAGCGACATCTCTGAATCAGTAGCAGTATTACCACATTTCAGGTATTTATAAGGTGTACTTTTAAAAGAACGGTGGCCTTATCTGGGTTAAATAAACACTTAAAAATCAGTTCGTGTAAAAAATGTCGCAAAGGGTTTGATCGTTAACACCATTTAGAATTCCACTGAAAAATTCACACAGTTCAAGTAAGAAATATGTTCGAAATTATTTGCTCAAAAAGTGTCAAGACCACTAATTTGCGTAATTAAATTCCGTTTCGATGGGTTTTGTTAAAGTTGAATGGAAATTATTAAATCTTTTCCAATAAAAATGTTATTGATATAAGTAAGACTTTGATTTGTACATGTACCTATATCTAAATTCATTCTTTTTCTTGAATTTCTAAATAATTTTGTCTAACCCAATCTGTGGCAGGTCTTATTTTTTAATAACGGTCGTCATTAATAGAATTATTATCTACAAAATGTAGAAAACGGCGTATTTCTTGGTATTTTTTTAAGGCGCTTTTATATTAGCTAGTTTGTCATATTTAAATTTTACACTCCAATAATCTGTGTTTAGTGGTCCATATTGGTTTACCACTAAATTCTTCTGAAAACAATAATTTCAATTTTATTCAAAACTAAATTTATTTTTGAATGTAGGTATAAAATAAAAATATTGACAGTTATTATATGAAAATTTATAAGAAATTATAATTTTGTATATCAATTTCTGCTTCAGGTTTTTTGTTTTTATTTATGTTCTGTCTTCCTCCTGCAACGTACCAACGACAGTCACATACAAGTTGAGTGGGGAAGAACAGACCAAATTACACAAGAGTATTATACAATTACAAAATAATGTTAATAAAACTCATATGTTCTTATTCGATTTTTATTTGTTTTCAAGTTACAGGGTAAAACAAAATTTCATTCATGTATTAACATTTTAATCATAGCGATCTTTTAATACATTTTTGAAAATGCCGCTATTGGTCGAGATGGTCCTATTAATTATTTTCCATACCTTACACCTCTAGATTATTGTTTATGGGGCTGGTTCAAAAATGAGTTGTACAAAGTAAAAGTGGACACTCGTGATGCACTAATTCGACGTATTCGAAATACTACAGCCGATATTAACCCATTACGCCTAGTATGGCAACACCTCACTTTTCTTCTTAAAGAAAATATTTACGGCAAATGAGATAGTGCAGGGGTGCGGGTATTTATGCCAGTTAGCTTGCTGAGACGTGCAGTAAGCCCGAAGCTGTTCAATTTTAGTCGATGCAGAGTAGTTGATCTGTACGGTGCATTTGTTTCTGACGTTATTTTGTGATATATGAAAAAATGGACATTCGCTTCAAGTTAGTACTATACAATACAATAAAAACTCCCAGGCCGGATATTTTGGTAAGTAATAGAGATATTTTAATTCTGTAAAAGCCAGTTCACAGAGCAATAAGACGGAAGTTGCACGCCAGGAAATTCATAACAAAAACTACAAATTAACTAAGTTGTCAATAGATGGCGATTAGATGCACTTCTGCGAAATAATTCAAATGTTGAATTATACCTGCCTGTTTGCCAAGTTGTGTAAACTACTTTCCGGCGACCCGACAAGCGTCCCCTCCCTCCCAAATCTAAAGTGCTCGTAACATTTTATTGTACCGCCGGACGAGACGAACACTACATTATATTAGAATATCGAACCTATAGGGACCGTATTTAAATAATTTTGTCCACGACCACTTAATAATAAATCAATATTCTACCTCCTAACTAAAAGCATATAGTACCCATATATCACGGAGTGAATTATAATAATTCACGCTTTTGTAATTCTGGCACATTCCGGTAGATAACGAAAATTGAAAGTGGAAAAAACAGTTAGTTCCATTCTACACTTAACTTTTATTTAATAAAGAAACCATAATGGTCGTGGACAAAGTATAGTATTAGACTATTATGAACCAGAATAAAACTTTTAGGACAATGTAATATAAACATTTGAATCTATTTTGGTTCGTATATTATTAAGTAGTTCTTTGTTCATCCAGTCTGAGCTTATTTGTTAGTTATCATTGTTTTGTTTTGTGTTTTTTTAGTGTTTTTATAGGTAGTTACACGTTACCCAGCAGTTGATCAACTGAGTTTGTTTATTAAATTTCATTTTGTTCTTGTTTGTGGTGGCGCAAATAGATTATGCTTGTATGCTTAAGTAGGCCTTAAGGATAAAAGCATAATCTATTCGCTCCATTATTTATCCATCATGATTTAAAAAGCAGTGAAGCGATTGATACTGTTGACAGTTGTAAGCAAAACATGTTTGACGACGGTGAAGACGGTCAATAATAAGTTATAGTAATAATTCATTTTATTGACCTTAAATTAAACATTTACGAAAAAATCTGATGTTTCCAACACATGACTTTCCTATCTAGTTATTACAGGCTTTTCCCGATTATTTTGTACAACCTATTGCAGCAACTCTGTAAATGTTTAAAGGATAAACTAAATATATACATTTACATACATCTAACTCGAAACATTTTTCGATATATATTCACTGCAAATGAAAACACTGAAAAAATTTAATTTTACACTTTTCCTCCAGTTTTTCTATTACGGTCCATTTTTAGAGAAATAATGTAAAAAACAAAAATGATAGAGATCGATATTGCAAACAACTTTTAGTTTACCAATTTTCTTAAAAATCAGAATTTGCACCTTTTATCAAATTTCTCGAATACGGTCCATTTATGGAAAAAATTGTAAAAAGTGAGAATTATAGAGAATAATATTAAAAGTAACTTTTATTTAAAGAATTTTCTTCGCCAAACATAAATAACAGATATATTCAATAAAATATAAAACGACCTCCCATAAAGTAACCCCGTCCCCAGATGTTCCGACTTTGTCCAAAATCTAATCAATTCACCACAGGTCGGAATAACGCTTCAATTTAACAAATAATGTTTTTTCTTTATCCGCTTTCGAGTTTTCTTCAAAATTCTAAATTTACACTAATTATCAAATATCTCGAATTCGGTCCACTTTAGAGAAATTATGTATAAGACAAGAAATATAGAAAATTGTATCACAAACAACTTTTATATAAATAATTTTCATAAAAATTTGAATTTTTTACATTTTGTCAAATTTCTGGAATACGAACCATTTTAGCAAAATTTTGAATATAACAAAAATTGTAGAAAATATTATTTGAATTAACTTTTATTCAAAGAAGTTTCTTCTACAACCGTAAATAACAAATATATTCCATAAAATATAAAAATGACCCCCTATAAAGTGCCAACTGTGCTCTAAATCTAATCAGTTCACCGCAGGCCGGAATAAGACTTAATTTTAAAATTTGGTATTTTTCTGTTTATCCGTTCATGAGTTATCGAGTATACACACACACACAGACAGCATCGCGAAAATAGTCAAAACGAATTCAGGGGATTCCAAAATGTAAAAATCCGTCAAAAAATCGATGTCGAAAAAAATCATGATTACTATACTTTCCTTATCTGTATACAGATAGGAAAGTAAAAAAACATACAATGTAAACAAAAATACAGAAGAGATAATAATAATAATAAAATTTAAACTATGCTGCAATAATCAGTGTGATAAATTTATTGTATTTTCAATAAATATTTTAAGTACTTTTTCAGTTGATTTTAAGAATATAAATTGGCTTAAAAGTTTGCTCTTACTTTTAACTCTTCTCAACTAATTTGTGAACCCACAAATGCATTTGAAAGGCCAGGATCGATGTTTTCACATGCATCTTGTTCCAATTTTCACGTAAATCCATCCAGAAAAAACAAAACTCAACATTATATTTAATATCTGACAAATTACGTTCTTATATTTTGTAATATAAAATGAAACATTTTACAAATTCTCTACACGTTTTAAATGTTTCTCCAAAACCAGACTTAACACAATTTACCTAATTTTTGTAATAAAATAACGAACTTCCTTGCTTCCGATACTTCATAACAATATGACAACGTTGCTCGATATAAATTTGATATTTTCAGGTGGCGTCATCTATATAAGATTGCCTGAACCTAAAATTACAGGGATTACACCTGTTTTATGTAATGTTGGTTGCGTTTTTTGGGTTAAAATTAAAAATTTTTGTGCATATAAGACTGGAAAATGAAAGCAAAAAATGAAATATTTCTTATGCTCTAATGGGAATATATTCTAGTTCCTGAAATAGTTTTTATAGCGATTTATGATGACTTTTTTTTTCCACTTTAAAATATATTCAGGAACTAGTTCAATACTATTAGAATATTATAAAAGCAAATCCGCATAAATTCATTGTCTAGAAAGCCCGTCTTATATGTTGAAAAATTCTCCTATGCTAATACATTTGCTAACGCCGCCTTAAAAGAGCTTCAGTTTCAGATATAAATTGATTTTAAATATGTCAATATGTAGATGGCGCTGCGCTCAATAATTTTTTTTTAATGGGAGGATCTTTCTTGTGTAGCGCATCTTGTAAAAAATGTATTTTTAAGTAGATTTTGTTCTATAAACTAATTCGATAAATCTAGCCATTTTTGATATACAGAGTGAGTCACTCAAAACAGTTTCATCCTATTTTTTAGCATTAATCATTGGATTTTAAGAAAATGCTAAAACTGGTCGATGTTTATTCCAAATCACAGCTTATTCTCACCAGCGGCACCTTTGTACTTTGAAAGTTAGCAGTCCGTAGGTCGGTATTCGCGTGCTGTAGAGAGATAGCGGGCGACGATTCACGTTTCAGGCCCTTATTGAGTTGTTTTAACGGCAATCAGAGTACAAAAACGATAACAATTATAAATTTACGACTTTCACATTAGCTTACATACCTACTAAGAAAATAGTTACTGATTTTTCCAAATTATTAATTTTCCATTTCTCTGGGCTACTTTAAAATTCATACTGGCATATTTTAGCATATATAATAAGTTCTTACTCTTGCATATAAGTTCAGCAAGTACATATGCGGAAAATTTGTACAAGGGTGAACAAATGTAACAGTTTTAAAAATATTAATAATTGTGGAAACTAAGTTATCCATAACAGTCAATTTCTCAAAATTCTTTTGGAACAGTATTTCTAATGCTGTTATAAAATTTGTATGTGGCATATAAAGGCGGCCGTACTGATCCAAATCTGAGTGCGTGTACGCTTTATAAAAAGAAAACAATGACGTTTCATCCACTTTAGTACTATTTTCATTTGCATATTTAACAAAATTTTTCTCTAAAATGTCTGATTTTCTAATATCAGTATCTACGATTATATTTTCAATAGGTACTGCAGGTTCACACCGGTCTTCCACATTCTGTGACATATCTGTCATCTGCAGTAAAACACGACTAGCCTCGTCCTCGCAATTTTCTCTATCTGAATGTAACAGTTCTGAACAAAGTAATTTTCTGAACGCTAAACTATATTGAGGTTGGATTTGCATTATTTCCACACTGTTGACAAACAGAACCAAAAAAATTTTCAAGACAATCGTGATGTATTCGTCGAGAAATTTTATCTCACAATGCTGTAAATTTTTCCATAAATACAAAATACCATTAATAGTTATTTTCCAGCCCAATATGCACTTAAGTGTTTTTGTAACATTTACACCATCTCCGTTAAATACGTCCATATTATTGAAAAAAGTTAAGCACTCCCTAGAAAAGCAAGTTTGTTTTCTGTAGCCTACATACACTTCCTGATATTGTATAGCTGCTGGGCCAACAGATGTATTTAAAATATCGAACAAATTGTTCATTCTTAAAATCAACTTTACTGTAGTAGTAGCTGCTGATGAAAGTGCGTCGAATCTAATGTATAAATACATACTGTGAGCTATATAAGCACTAAAAACTTGATCTGTTAATTTGACCTTTATTTTCTCAAAACTGTTGAGAAAAATGTGTGACTCAGTCAATTTTGGAATCCTCGAACGTATGACTTATTGGATGAATAAAATTGTTCCACATGTTCCCATGAGGCTACTGAATCATTAATCTTAAAATTGTGTTTTATCAGGTTATTTCTAGGAGCTTTCAACAAATGAGGAATATCAAAGAGAAATACAATTTTGTCATTCCCAAACATGAAATATGGATGTTCCGGTGAAACAATCAGTAATTTTGCTAATAGCAAATTATTTGATCCCATATCACATGCAACGCCTACTACTTGGAGCCCTATGTTAGTAACTTCTTGTATGACGTTTAAAATTAGTTGCTTTAATTGCAATCCAGATCACGTAGAATTAACTAGATAATGAGCAAGTGGTTGTTTCCAATTCGTACATATACCTCTGCCATGACTACTGTGGCAGCTAGTGCTGGTTTAGAAGATAGGTATTCACCTCCCATGTCTTCAAGACCATATACCCTATCTGAATTTATGCTATAAAACAAATTAGCTTCACAGTTCATTTCATCTACAAAAATAAAACAAAGTTTATCTAATGCCTCAAAACGTTCAGCTTTATTCTTTAAAATATTAAATAGTGCACTATTTATACAAACAGAAAAATGAATGTTACTGTTTTGTAAGGTGCCAATTCCAGACAGACAAAAGTTATTTGACAGGTGCTGTTTTTTATATAATTACGGACCTAGAAAATATAGCGAGAAACAATATTGCTTAAATTCACTAGTGAATCATCTGGCTTTCGGTTTCTTAACTATTTCTCCTACTTGTATATTTATAAAATACGCTATATCTTTGGACGGAAAAAATTTGTTAGCTGCTTATAATCGGACAAAGTAACTTTAAGATAGTAGTCAGATTTTTTACTTAAACTACAATTGTTCATATTGTTCCTGTACTTTAGCGCCGGACAACGATTGAAAATAAGCATTATCGCAATGTAATCTCGAAAATAAACTATTTACATACAACACGATAAAATACACTAAGTTCGCTCCTGTACTCCTGTTCTGTACAACCCTTATCCGGCAGCAAGTGAAGCCCAGACAGCTGGCAATGACTCCGCCCATATGCGCAGCCGTCCCAACTCCAACGTTCCGTTTTATGGCGAGATGACCAGCTGGTAGTGAATAAGCTGTATTCCAAATTAACATTTTTTCAATGCAGACAACTGTAATGTGTCATCCCCCCTCCTTGCACTTCTCCAACACCATAATTTTAAATAGGTAATGTACCATGTATGGCACATTATTGAAAAGGTAATTTAATGGGGGATTCAGAAATATTTCTGTACATTGCGTTACTTAAATTTTATCGCCTCTAGCGAGATAAAAAACTACTACGTATTATAGAGTGTGACACTATAATGTGTAGTACATCATAAAAAAGGTAATTTTATGGGTAATTTAAAAATATGACTGTACCGCCCTCTATCGGGATAAAAAACTGTACGTATTATAAAGTGTGACACCTTATTTGAAAGAAAATTTAACTACTAAGTTAACGCACCACATAACATTAATATAAATATCCTCCATATTGCACTTGCAATAGTTTGAAAATTAGTCATGCATTATTTTAAACATTTTTGCTAACTATGTTTTGTTGCAAGTGCAATATGGAAACATTTATATTAATATTATGTGGTGCATTGAATTAGTAATTAAATTAGGCTTCAAATGAAGTGTCGCACTTTATAATACGTTACAGGTTTTTTTATCCCCGTTGAGGGTACTTAAATTAAAAGTATCGCAATGAATAGTCTTGCATCTGACTTCCCCATAAAATTACCTTTTTAATTATGTGCCGTACATGATACATTTCTTATTTAAAATTAAAGAGTTGGAAAAGTGGAAGGGAGGGGGTTGACACTTGACAGATGTGTGTATTGTAAAAATGTGTTCAATTTGGAATAAAAATCGACCTGTTTTAGCATTTTCTAAAAATCTGATGATTAATGCCGAAAAACAGGATGAAACTGTTTTGAGTGACCCACTCTGTATATCAAAAATGGCTAGATTTATCGAATTAGTTTATAAAACAAAATCTGCTTAAAAATGAATTTTTACCAGATGTGCTATATAAGAAAGATCCTCCCATCGAAAAAAAAAAAAAATATTGAGCGCAGCGCCATCTACATATTGACTTATTTAAAATAAATTTATATCTAAAACTGAAGTTCTCTTAGTGTTAAGTCTTCACTTATTTAGAATATGTAAGTTTAAATTGAAATTAGCATCCAGTATGAAATCTACTATTTCACATATACAGGGTAGCTGTTAAAGATGGAACCAAATCTATAGTACTTAAACGGTTCAACATACAAATCTTAAAATTTCAGAATTTCAACTAAATATATTGGCACCTATTTTAGCCCAAAAATTATTTTTTTTATAATTACAAAATTTTAAGCATTGCCGCCATCTTGATTTTTTTAAATAGCAACATAGGTCATGTGATATACCATTTGAAAGGGTTTAACACCCTGATTACAAAAATGTATCACACATGGGGTCTAAACACAACAGAAAATATATTATTAATAGGGAGCGTAGGAGGCTGTGCATTTGTGTTTAGACCCCATGTGTGATACATTTTTGTAATCAGAGTGTTAAACCCTTTCAAATGGTATATCACATGACCTATGTTGCTATTTAAAAAAATCAAGATTGCGACCATGCTTAAAATTTTGTAATTATAAAAAAAATAATTTTTGGGCTAAAATATACACAAATATATTTAGTTGAAATTTTGGGTCTTGTATGTTGAACCGTTTAAGCACTATAGGTTTGGTTCCATCTTTAACAGCTACCCTGTATATTATTCTCATTACTTATATTTCGCCAAGACGGTATTGCCCTAATTAGTAAAAGACCACACCCGTCTTAAATTCGACTGGGCGAAATAAGTATCGCCGCAAAGTTCGTAGAGTACAGACGTGTGTTCAAGCTTTGTGATAATTCGATACAAATCCGCAAATTTACATTCCCGAATATTCAAATACCAGCCCTTAATACAGTACACGACCTCTGCAGCTTAGGGTGGACGCGCCAAGAAGTCTGCGTCAGGAAGCTAAGGAAATTAAAAGTAGGACCTGGTTGGCGAAACTTTAAATTTTCTTTCGCACGTGACACCGTTAGCTTAACCATAACCTATTTACTTAGCGCTCTATGAACTGGCTTTTACAGAATTAAAATATCTCTATAAGTTATTAAAATATGTGGCCTGGGAATTTTTATTGGTACACCCTGTATACCAGACGTGGAATATATTTTGTAATATAATACTTCTTTTATCTATTTTTTTATAGTGTTTTAAGCTCAAATGATTTTGGGAGTGGGTTAGGTTATTAAATAACTCGTATTACCTTGAAAAAGAAGTTGTTGGGCACCACTATATTTAAAACTTACTAAACATGACTATCGATTAGTGATAAAAATATAGAAAATCACTAACCATTAATATATTATATTTAAACCAAGTTTTAGATAAGGCAGTAACAAATTCTAATTCACAGCGATTTACTTATTCAAAGGACCCCGCAATAATCTAATGGAAATTGTGTTTCTGTCAAATTGTCTGAATTTTTGATATGTTGTAGATTTTGTCATTATGAACAAAAGTCTCCATGGGCACAAAGTGCCAAAATAAATATTTTGGCAGCTACGGAGCTGCCAAAGCTCCCCTAACCCGTAGCAAAACTATTCATTTTCAATACTATTTACAGATATTTTAATTATTCTTATATATAGGGTAATGTTTTGACGGTTGACGGCTGTTAACTGTCAATTTGTCCAATCTGACATGAGAATTGAATTTAGCGACCTCAAAAACCCAAACTCTCAATGTGAAAAGAGAATATTTACTTTTATATTCCTCGTTGACAAACAATTGACAGCTGTCAATTTGTCCAATCTGACATGAGAATTGAATTCAGCGACCTCAAAAACCCAAACTCTCAATGGGAAAAGAGGATATTCCTCGTTGACAGTGAATTGACAGCTGTCAACGGTCAATTTGTCCAATCTGACATGAGGGTTGAATCCAGTGACCTCAAAAACATTACCCTATATATTAGAATAATTAAAATATGCTTTTGACATGTAATAGTATTGAAATTGAATAGTTTTGCAACGGGTCAGGGGAGCTTTGGCAGCTCCGTAGCCGCCAAAATATTCATTTTGGCACTTTGTGTTTATGAAGACTTTTGTACAGGATGACAAAATCTACAACATATCAAAAATTCAGACAATTTGACAGAAACCCAATTTCCATAAGATTATTGCGGGGTCCTTTAGATGATTTATTGAAACAAAAACTTATCTATTGTAACAATAGGTAGTACACAAGGAGTAATGATTTGCACGGTATTATAAGCCTTCTTCAAAGGGACTCGAACGATACTCTTCAGACAGCACCAAACTCCTAGGTATAAATCTTCATAAACTTAAATCTCATAAACTTCTTTAGATGCAGCTTGAACTAAACCTCTTGATAGAAATCACCATAAACTTCTAAACTATGACTCGAAATGAACTTCTTCGATACAGCTTGAACTAAACTTCTAAACCGTCTATATATAGCCAGGCTACAAGGAAAAGGTAAACATATTATGAAAGGAAATAGGAAATTTGCAAAGGAACCAGATAAAATGCTTTTACTATTAAATGAACAATTTAAACTATTAAGTGAATAGTTTCATAGAGACTAAAATTAATATGAAAAGGAAAAGTCTTAATTAACATATTTAAAAATAGTAAAGCATATTATCTCTTCCAAACAAAATAATATATAAAATTATATAAAACGTTTTATCATGTGTTATTCAGGTATTGAGGTTATGTTTAAAATTTGACATTTTAATTAAGAAATCTTTGTAGAAAATATATATTTTAAACAATATATCGGTATAATAGCTTACCTTATAAAATCAGACGGCCTATAAGAATATTAAAAGACAATTAAGACATCGGATGTCCAAGATAATTTAATATCAACTTATTCGTTGACAGATATAAATCAAAATGAAATGGGAACTTTTAACGCAAGGCATAAACGACAAATGACATTTGTGTAGAGATGTTGGTGTCAAAATAACGAAAACGGTTCCAACCGTTACAATTTATAAAACTTTTCTATCGCAGAACTATTTCATACACATAAACAAATATGTTATGTTGAGAATGGGGTGTTAATACACTGCGACCTAAAAGATCTATTGTGCCCCCTTCTGTCGCCACTGCACTAAGGAAATGTCTCAATGCCTATAGCGACCCTTCCAATCCTATTTTCTCAAGGAAGTGTAGGATTTGAAGTGGCTTCAAGTTAGGTAAATCTCCCTCTTTCATTTGATATCCTTCTAGATATAGTGCCCTTGGATTCTGGAGTGCTACATATTCAGTTAGGATGTGAATGGAAGTTTCACAGAATTTGCATTCACTATCCTCTACTACTCTCAGTTTACTTAGGTGTCCTTTTAGTCAGCAATGCCCAGTAAGGATCCCTGTTACAATACGTAGCCTGTTCTTGCTCAGGCAGATGCAGGCTTCCGATCTTTTCTGGTTATATTCACCCAGAAGTATCTTAGCCTGTCTCAGCCCCAAGAGATTGTTCCAATTATCGGTTCTTCTACTACCCAATTCTTTTTTAATCTCTCCTAATATTATGTTACTGCTGATACCGCAGAACGGCTCAGGTCCTACAAAGGGTGTTGCATGAAATGAAATATTTAATTCAAAAATGTCATAGCAATATATGTGTCAATCCAGGCGTTGCCATATGGCAACACTAGGCGCTTGCAATACCTACATTTTTATATTCTCTATTTTTGTCTAGGAAAAGTTTTTCTCTTTCTAAAGCATTCGTGATAGTATATGACGACGACATTGACGTGATATATTTGTTGAGCCTCCAGATCCCAAAGTAGAGACAGACGAGTATTCCGGAGAAGAGGATCGAGGCGGGTAAGTTTATTTCAAAAAAGGAACGTGGTCATATTGAAACAGCAATTGAAAGACAAGATGTACTATTGTATGCTAGATGGATGGATAACGCAGTAGTGACGATAATTTCTTCTTCATGCGACACCCAACCTGTGCGTCAAGTCAAAAGATTTTCACAGAAACACAAGCGCAATGTACAAATTTGAAGGTCAAAATTAGTATCAAATTACAACTCTTTTATGGGTGGAACTGATCATATGGATCAAAATTGGCATGCGTGGAAAAAAATGGCACTGGCCTAGTTTTACGTGGTCGCTTGATGTTGCCCTCCAAAACAGTTGGGTGTTGTATAATAAATCTAAGGAGAACAAAACATCCCAATTAGATTTTAAAAGAGAAGTAGCCAGTACATATTTATCGAAATATGGTATGCGTGTGCAGTCAAGAAGAACTGAAAGACCATCAACCTCACCATCATCAGCGGCCGACAGTCGAACATCCAATGATATTCGATTTGACAGAATTGATCATTTGGTGCACCACACCGAAGATAAAAAGAAAAGAAGATGTGCTCGTAATACATGTACATCAATTGTGAGAACAATATGCTCAAAATGCAATGTAGGCTTGTGCATAGATTGTTTCATATCGTTTCACACTCGGTAACGTGCTTGAAATAATTGCTTTATGTAGTCACAAATTTCAATTTGTTCTAATATTATTATTAGTAAATCTGTAAATTACTTATTGTAGTTTTTATTTAGTCTTTAAAGCGACTCGACTGGATTGGTCATAATATGCAATATAAATTAAATATTATATACCCGACAAAACTAGGTAGTGCAAGTGCCTAGCGTTGCCATGTGACAACAGTCAATATCTGGTAAACGGTTAGAGTACGACAATTTTCTTCTTATACTTTTTTATTAGGTAGATCATCTAGACAAATAATATTGTAATATACAGTTAAATTTCAAAAATTTAGAAACTCCGGCGTTAATGAGTTAAAGATAGATGTGAATTAATTACGAAAGCAGCAGGCGCTTTTTTGTAAACGAAGCAGAGGGCGGTATTAAACTCGCCTGGACGCAGGTAGGAGATCTTAATGACACTAAAAAACTCGCCTGGACGCAAACTGCTGACTTATAATCCGACCCATAAACTTGCCTGTGAGAGCCAGGTATATTTTCTTCAATATCTTTATCTAAATCTACAGGCTCTGTAGAGTCAAAACTAATTATTACTTTCCTATCTGTATACAGATATAAGGAAAGTATAGGAATCATGATTTTTTTTATTAAATACGCTTTTACAGCAAAATATTTATCCGAAAAGTCAACAATTTAAAAATAATACCAATTATATAGGGTTCTCGAAGTAAGTGAAACATATCAAATTTAGATTTTTCACCCTGTATTTTATATTTGAATTGTTCTCGCTTTTCTTATTATAAAAATACCAAATAGTAAGGGATTACACAGGGTATTTCATGAGCTATAACAAGTTTTATATGAAAATCTTGATTTTAATTAATTTTTTGCGATGAAAGTTTGTCGATGTTAGGCCTTCTGCACACGGAGCTTCTCGTTATCGGCTCGTATTAGATGTTGACATACGAGAGGTGTACGCTTTTGTGCTGCTCCCTTGGGTTTCAATTATCAACTGTACACGGGGCGTCAGCAGCGCGGATTCGTCTAAGCATACAAGCTGCAATACGCAGGGCGTACAGCAGTGTCAATCACTTTCAGTACGTTTAGCTAAAAAGAGCACACTTTCCTCAAGTTTTTTTGTGTAAAATGGCTGATGAAACTATAAAACTTGTTGAATTAATTGAAAATTATGAATTTTTACATAAGTATACCCTTAAGGACTACGCTAGCAAAGACATAACAGAAAAAGCTTGGACAGCCATAGCCTGTTATTACAATTTTTGTAGATATAGGGATGCACTCAAAATTTCCTACGTTTCTTATTTCGAAGATAAAGTAACAAAAGTAGGTCCTCTTCATCACACCTCTTCACAGTGCAAATACAAAGTTCACACTTAACAAATAATGTAATTATTTGCCGACGAATCTTCTTCGTGTCTATGACGATAAGCTTCGTCTGCAGAAGGGTAGGCGTAGAGGAATCGTCGCTGCAGGACGAATTTGATACGCGTCTATGACGATAAGCTCCGTGTGCAGAAGGCCTTAGTCAACATTTATGCAAACATACTACTTATTTTAGTTCGTAACAAATGTGTTCAGGGCGAGTCAAAACTCAAATGCATCATTTACTCGTTTTTTTTTATATCACCATTCGAAATTATTATACTTTCATTTGAGTCTAACTTTTTGTAATTTTTTAATAGGTATATTCATGGGCGTCGTTTGGGGGGGGGGGGGGGGGGGGGGCAAGGGAGGCAGTTGCCCCCCCCCTGGCTTTTAGCGACTTAGAGTGAGATTACAGAACGTCTGCAAATCTGCAAATATGGCGGACTTACAAATGCAAGTATTCCAAAAAATGTATGCAAATTCGCAATAGTTATTGTGGTTTATTACCTCCAACAATACTAAACCTAAATTTGGAATACGAAAACTTGATACTTGCATGTGTAAGTCAGTCATATTTGCAGATTTTCAAAATTGCCGCCATATTTGCAGATCTGCAAAGTTGCAGACGTTCTGTGATCTCACCCTTAATCAACAACGCGTAAGATTATGCATACGAACAACAATCTCATGTAGAAATAATAATATTAAGGCTAATATAGTTGAAGAATATTATAGGTTGAATATATTTTTATTGAATATCGTCGGTCTAATATGCAAATGACCTAACTCCTAAAATATAAATTTTTCAGGAAACGCAAAAAAATCTTTTAGACCTAACCTTAATGTAAAGGGGTTATATAAAATGAGTCATGTAATTTTTGGCGCGAATATTTAAAATAGGCTTGGCAGGCCATTTCGAATCGACAGTACAGATCTTTAACTAACGGGTAGCCAATAAAACTTACCTTCAGTAAAAAGTGGAGTTAGGCCATTTGCACCTTAGGCCGACGATATCTGGATTCCCTTATTACGTCGCTTACATCACGCTTTTCCGAAGACTCTGTTAATTTTCCTTAAGCCTGTTACATCCCAAAAGCATAAAAACAATATTTTTTTCACTACCGATTAGAAAATTAAAGTAGTGGAAAAATTTGGAATCGACAATTTTGAAGCTGAATACCAAACTGGAGTACCAAAGAGCTTTCTACACACAATGAGCTTTCCATTAATGATATAGCATCCAAACATTGTGAATTTTATCTAGACATAAAAAGTGGTTTAAAAAATATTTATGGCTCTTCCACCAACGACAGAGTTAATCGAAAGAACGTTTAGCGCTAAGGCATGTTAAAACATGGCTGCGATCTATTCGATCAGTGCGAAGTCATGGTAGGGAAAGCAAAAGCGATACTAGCGCAAGCTGCGGATAATTAGAGTACTTTAGGGCGATATTTTGTAATTTTGGCGTATCAAATACACGTATACATTTTACTTTTTACTAAAAAATAGGTTAAAAACAATAAAATGAGCACCCGGAGTTGCTATGTTGCAAATTATACCAGCAAAAAAACTGTAAATTATATAAATTTTCAGTAGCAAAATCGAAATTAAATAATAAGAAAAAAAACCTTTATTTTTGTAATAATAACAGTAATACTGAAAATAATAGACATCAGAAAAGGTTTTAAATAAACAATAAATTATTATTTTATGATATTCTTCAACATCCCTTAAGTCTTAAATGTTTAGCAAATGATTAGAGTTCTGCCTTTAATTATTGTATATGGCTGAAATGCAATCTTATGACTTATTGATAGGAAACCAGTTTTAATCATTAATTTCTATGGGTTCTTTCGAACTAAAAATTAAGAAAATATAAATTACAATCGCAAATATACCAATTATTTTTATTAATACGTTTTAATTTTACGTTATTATATAATAGTAGTGTTTTTATTTTGACATTATTTACCCTATTCTTCAATGACAACTTAGTTAGGCTTAGGCAAGATCTCATACATTTTCTCGTAAATATTGTTTTATTATTGATTTTTATTGATTATACTACTTTTTTTTAGCTGAAGTAATAAAAATATATAATAATAATATTAATAATTTTTTCACTTGTTTTATAAATCCATATACTTTTATTTTGTCTTTTTTTGTTGGATTATTTTATTTATTAGAGACTTGTTATGACAACTTAAGTATCAGTTCTGTCAAATAGGTCAGTGACATTGTTAGGGTTACTACTACAGTTCCACTCCCCCTTAGCTTCGCTATTCAGTGAGATATCGAATTAATTTTGTTCTGTTTAAAAGACTTATGATGGATTCAATTGTTTTGTGACGTCATGGCTTACTTCCGATTTTTCCGAAATAACAGATTTTTTTTATTTTTAAAAGGAAACCCTCTTTTTTATTGCAAATTTAAATTTCTGAGACATTTTTGTATAATAATCGTGTATTGACAATTTTCTGTCAGCTGTTAAAATGGCCGCCATATTGGATAATATTTTTTCTAAATATGTTACTATTAATTCGTTTATGGAAAAACATATAGGAATGTACGAACTTTATAAAAATTTTTTAGGCTTCAAAATTCCTATTGAGACCCATTTACCGTATACCAGTGGCGTATCTAAGCATTTTTATTATTAGCAAACCGTTTAATAATTCTGTCCGCTTCTATCTTCGTTGTTAATTGAGATACTATGAAAACTAATTTTTTTAAAAGCTTGGGACAAAACTCTTACATACTGGATTCAATTGGTGTGTGTCACTTCATGGCTTACTTCTGTTTCATCAGAAATAACAAAATCTCAAATTATTTTTAAATAGAAACCCCCGTTTTTATAGAACATTTGAATTTTAGGGACATTTATGGATAAGAATCATGTGTTGAAATTTTTTTGTCAGCTGTCAAAATGATCATCATATTGGAACATATTTTTTTTAATATGTTACTGAAAAAATTTTCAATACACACTTCTTATACAAAAATTTACCAGAAATTCAAATTTTCAATAAGAAAAAGCGTTTTCATTTAAAAATTAAAAATAAATTTTCTGTTATTTCTGGAAAAACCGGAAGTAAGCCATGACGTCACAGACTAATTAAATCCATCATAAGAAAATTCTCTTTTATGTTTCATTTTCTTTGTTTTTCAATAAATAAACATACTAAATTTTTTCAAAATTTTGCCCCCCCCCCTATAGAATTGTGTAACGACGCCCATGGGTATATTAAACTAAATCTATATTTTTTAACTTTATAACATAAAAAAATACAAGAAAATTTTTAAACACAAATGACAGAACAAATAATCAAATAAAAAGCTAATTATTCTAATAAATGTTCAAAATAAAATGATGACCGTTTTTTGAATACACATTGTGATTCTCCGTTGAAACGAATGTTTTACTCTTTTTTAACACAGTGGCGCATCCAGAGTTTAAGTCTGGGGGTAGTGGAAATATTGACTTTTTTCTGATATAATTTAAAAACAAAACAAACAAGAAACAAAATGAAATTAAAAAGAACAACTTTTACATAAACAGTATGTCCCCCTAAGTTGGAATCATACGGAAACCTTTTTTATTATTAATTTTAGGGAAAAAAGTTATTCTTCATAAAAAGTTCTGCATTATCTAAAACCTAAAATACAGTCATTAAATATCAAATTTTTTCAGTGGTATACGAGGTTTGTAAAAAAATATGAATTTTGCTCAAGAGTAAAGTACGTTTATTTTTGATAAAATCGAAAATTTTCATTGAAAGTTTTTTCAAATTGACACCCAGTATATTTGTTGTATAATTAAGAATGGTGAGATGTTAAAGTGTATTTTGTACATAACAAATGCTTTTTAAATAGTAGTGCTGTAGTCAGGAATTAAGTCTTATACAGTATAAGGTTATTATTAAAATGCACATTTATTTGAAAATTGACTAAGGGCCGATCTTTTCATCTCTGACTAAAGTCACAAATTTCAAAAAGACTCTATTTTATCACTTAAAAGGGATTCGTGGAAAAAAGTGAGACCCAAGGCCGTTCTTCCGCGATTCCAAAAGAGGATGAAATCAGATTGGTCAATGCTCTTCGAACAATGGAGAAGTGGGGTTTTGAAATTACGAGAAAAGAATTATTGAGGGTTGTAACAAGTTATGTACAAGAAAATAATCATAAAACACCATTTAATCATAACGTACCTGGCGATGATTGGTTTAGAAGCCCCAATCAGTCGAGTTTGCTCGAAAAAAGATGACGGACCCGTTCGTTATTAACGAGTATTTCGATATTTTAGATCGGACTTTAACCAATCTATCACTTAATGACAAGTCTAATCAGATTTGGAATCTAGATAAGTTATTTTTGCCATGATCCTAATAAAACGAAAATTTTTGGTGCAAAGGTGAAAGCCTGCTCCAGAACTGTGTCGGGCCCAGCTGGGGAAAATATAACTATTGTTGCTGCTGCATCCGCTAGTGGATTAAAGTACCACCGCTTATTATCTACAATTCTAAAAATATATGGGACGGCTGGGTTTCAGATGAAGAAGACTCGTACCCGGGAATACCATATGTTGCTAACAAAATAGGGTGGATGGAATCTGATATATTTTATAAATTATTTTGAAAAACTCTACTGCCTGTTCTGGAAACAGAAAAACCAAATCTGGTTATTTATGATGGTCACAGCACACATATAAACATGCCATTAAACGAATTAACAAAAGCAAATAATTGTTCAGTTTCAAATTACTCAAGACGGTCCTGAACTTTTTTAAACTCTCGCGCCATCGTTGGTGTAGCTGTTCGGTGCACGGCACTTGTGACCGCGTCGAATCGCATCTTATAAGCATGTACCATGGTTTCGTATGTTTGCTTCGTCTCTGCCAACGACATTATAATTCATTATCATTTTGAATTTTAAGAAAGCGTTGCCTTTTGATAACCAAAGTTTAACAATTATTTTAACCTATATTTTGTACGTAGTTTCATTAAATGTTCTTAGTGTTCCTTATATACTAAATCGGCCCTTCGTTTTATTTACCTATTGTTGTTTACAACCTAAGAAAACCTGTGTTATATCACGATATTCAACAATAATGTCACAATTCTCAAACTTCCCCCTCGCACGAGCCATATTCTTCAGGCACTAGATATATCTGTATTTAGATTACTAAAGGGTACATGGGATGAAACATTAGTGACTTGGCAAGCGAAAAATGTTGGAATCAAAATGCCTAAAAAACAATTTTCTGTATAGACCGGCCAAACTTGGAAAGACCTCCAGCTTATAACTTAACTATTATTAATGGTTTTGTAAAAGTAGGAATACAACCATTGAATCGGCATGTAATTATCTGAGGACAATTATGATCCAGGATGATTAAAAGGATGGAAAAAACATACATCAGCTAATGCTGTTACCAGTCAGGAAAAACTGAAGAAAACCAAAATGTAGCAGATGAACATGCAACAATCCCAAACATTGATGCTGCAGCTGGTCAATCTACACCAGTATATGATTAATTAATAGAACTAGGCTTCGGAAAACCAAAGGCTTTAATGTTGCAAGTGGCTAAAGGGTTGAAATAAGGGCGTAATTTTGTAAAGAAAAATCGATATTTTAACCGATTTTTCCACACAAGCCAATCGAGAGTATGAAAACATACATCGTCACTAGCCCGAAAAACATATTGGCTTGAATGGCGCGAATGGATATTTTTTTTGATTTTTGAGTTATTTTTTCATTCAAGCCTTTTTAACCATAGAATGTTATGAATGTGTTAGACGTTATAATAAAATTGGCATGAGTATCGGATGTGGACGAAACGAAAGCTTGCGTCAGAAAGTTGCAGGAAAATTGTATGGAAAATGCCACCATTTTCCCACGCTAGCCGTTTAACATATGCTTAGAAAAAGTGGTTCTAAGACTATATAACAAAAGACTTGAGTGTCGGACATGGTCATCATATTAATTATATATAATTTATTTAACAAAAAACTGACAAAAAAAGTTTATAAATTTCCACCATTTTCCCACACAAGCCTTTTGGCATATGCTTAGAAAAAGTGATTCTAAGACTATATATAAAAAGGCTTGAGTGTTGGACATGCTCTTCATATTATTTATACAAAATTTATTTAACAAAATGCTGAAAAGATAATCTATAAATATCCACCATTTTCTCACAGAAGCCGTTTGGCATATGCTTGGAATTATTTATAATTCGCCATATAAAAAAATAGAACTAAAAACCTAAATATCACCCTAAATCATCTAAATATCGATTCTCAAAGTTATATTATATTAATTTTATTATAAGAGTTGTCTCGTGGCCGGACTATTCAACGACTAAATTTATACATTTTAAACGTTTATTAACTTAACGCCCTTTTAAATGATTGTAAAAATTCAAATATTTTATTTGAATAACTAAATAAATGTATAACATAGTGTTGAGGTTTTAATCGGATCGAAATACTTAAGGATTCACAGTAGAAAATGTATTTATTAACGTAAATTACAAAAATATAAATATCAAGAAAATGACAAGTTATTTGATAATCTTGACTGACTTTTCTTCCGACTATCACGGCTCGCTTGAACAGCATCCAATGTAGTGAATAGTTAGTAGACTTTCTCCAACACTTCCCCTCGAGTCGTGATTGACATTTATCATTATCAAATTTGTATTATAGAGAAAGTAAAAGTTGAAAAGTCTTTTGGTAGGTATAGAGGGGGTACACGTCAAACCACGTCGGGCTGCTCCGAGAATTTCGCAGTAATGTTTACCTGCCAGTGTCGTTTCATAGAATAAGTAATTTTAAATTGTTATCGGCGGAACCGGACAATCACATGTATTTATGGATTATAAATAATTATTAAACATGTATTATAATATTCAAATCATAATTTTACAAAATTTCAACACCTATTCACAATTTATTAAACTATTTACTCGAAATTGTTATTAACATCTATAAAATAATTTTGTACGCCAATGTATCGCATCCACTTCGGTGAAATCCGCTGCCAACCTGTCAATTTATGTATATAAAGTGGGAGAACTGGCAGAAGCATTTCCAACTTTTACTTCTGTTTTAGACCCAATAGATTAACACAAGTAGTATGCTTTGATCTAGTTAGTCCTTTAGTAAATATATCAGCAGGCATTAAATGAGTTGATAAGTATTTTACTTGAAACTTCCTGCTTTCTGATAGCTTCTCTGATGAAATGAAATCTTAAGTCTATATGCTTGCTCCTACTATGAAACATTGAGAGTAGATGTAATTGGCCGGTTCTGGAAATGAGAAAGAGGTACAGAGAGAGGCAATTGGGTAATTAGTAATTATCCTAAGTACCCCCCACCCTTCGCGCAATTAGCAAGTACCTCCCAATTACACCATGTACACGCCATTTGGGTAATTAGCAAGTACCTCCCAATTACTATCATATACTGTAATAAGTGTAATTATATAGTGTAATGACACCTCTCATTACTCCATATACACAGAGGTGTAAGTACCTCTCGGAGAGTATTTACTATGTATATCACGTAATGTGTAACGAGCATGGTAAGTACCCATACTCATCGAAGTGTAAGTACCTCTTAGATAGTAATTACTATGTATATCATGTAATGAGTTTAGTCTAAATACATCTCAGTGATTACTATTGTGGCATAAGAAAAATAAGTCAATCTCTAAACACATCCTTGACTCTCAACCGCCATAGCTAGAGTGAAGCGCTAGTCTTCAGCAGACACGGGCGAAGTAAACATTGATGGAAGGGGTAGAACCCCACCCTTCGCGCAATTAGAAAGTACCTCCCAATTACAGCATGTACTGTAATAAGTGCAATTGCACAGTAAGTACCTCCCAATTACCATGTACACGCCATACTGTAATCATTGTAATTGCATAATAAGTACCTCCCAATTACCCACAGGGTATACATCTCATTACTCCATACATATTAAAGTGTAAGTACACCTTAGGTAGTAATTACTGTATGCAATGTAGTGTAATGAATGTTATCTAAGCGTCTCCTAGTGATTACTGTTGGCAGCACGTCCTTAACTCTTGGCCGTCGTGCCTATAGTGCTTAGCCTCAGCGTTGCCAGGTCAAATTTCGTACAATCCCCAGATAATATTTCAAAAATCCCTAGAATATCCCTATACGTTAATTCGTGGCCCCAAAGCGCAAGCGCCTCGCTTTGCACTCGGCAAAGTAAATAAGACAAGATCATTATGAAAATATTTTATTTTCGTCAATAAAAATACAAATAATCCAAATAAAATAACGTTAGTTTAAACATAAAATAACATTAGTTTAAAAATAAAATAACATTAGTTTAAAAATAACATTTTGAAATGTTTTTTATTACTTAAAATATTATGTTTTTATTTTGTTATACATTTTATTATTCAGTTTTTTAACCAAGTCTTCATCAATATTAAAATTGAAACAATTTTCATTTTTCATTAATGTTTTAGTATGTAGGATGCCAGACAAAGTTTCTGTTGAAAGCTTGTTTCTTATTTTGGTTTTATTTAGGTTAATAGTTGAAAAGGTTCTTTCCACGGTGGCGCTCGAATGTGGCAAACACATGATATGAAATATAAATTCACAGAGTGTGAGAAACATAAAGGATTCATCACCACATTTCATTTCTGAAATTTTTGACCAAAATTCTGAAATATTAAGATTTTTTAAGTCATTTATGTCGATATTGCGTAATTGTCGCCATTCTCGATCCAATTCGTTCAGTTGGTTCGCTGAAACCAGATTTGGGAAATGCATCCCCAAAGAAGCAATTGTGTTATTATGATTCTTGGAAATTACCTGCTCAGGACTTATAATTGATAAATCTTTTAAAATTTTCATTGAGGTGCTCTTTGCATCAAATCGCTTATAAATTTGAGCGCAACTCTCAATAAGAAAATCCAAGCAACGGGTTCGGAAATTTTGCAATTCTTCGGCATTTAAATTGTGGGTTTTATTAGTAACAGAACCTACTACATATGCACCTAAATACATTTCTTCAATTGGTAAAAAAAATCGAGGATTTTTATATTGAATGTCTTCGATGGGAGTTTTTTCCAAATATTCTTTTTTAATAAAGCAATCTAAAAGAGACCTCAAAACATTTTCAATTTTACCGTGTAACGTGTGAATTTTGGTGCTTTCAGATTGCATTTCCAAATTTAACTTTGTAAAAAATGGTAAGACAAAATCTAGAAAATGGTAGTATAATTTTACTGAAGGATCATTTAACCTGTATAGAATCGATTGGACTTTCTCTATGTTTTCACTAGCCTGATCTGTAAAATATAGTACCAGAGCATTATATTGTTCCAAGAGTCTTTTACTACAACTTGATGCAAAGATAACCATCGGGTCTGAGATGGTTGAAGAATTTTATGTGCTTTAACATTAACAAATTCTTGGAACTCGAGAAGTTCAGTTTGCCTTTTAAAGCTATACTGCAAGTAAGTGTGTACATATCTTGCAAGATCTTCAACCAACTCAGGCAATTTTTGACAAGCATAATTTGCACATAGACTGAAAGAATGACAAGTACATTTTAAAATAAATAAATTTGGTACATCATTTTTTAATTTTGTGGACAGTGAATTATGTATACCCATCATTGCACTAGCTCCGTCAGCGCCAAACCCGATTAAATTTTTTTTGTAATCTAGAAAGTAAAACCATATGTGTTACAGGTTATTAAAACGCACTACACCCGAATAAATCACCTTTATTAATTAATTGAAATAATTATAACGCCAATCGCCACAATTAAATATTAATACAGCACACGCCGAATTATGGTTCTTACTGCCGAACTAGAATCAATTCAACTGATCCCCGCTAGACATGGGTAACGCAGCGCTGCGTTGCGTTATTGCGTTAACGCAGTTGTATGTGTTACGAGCGTTGATACACTAGAGAGTTATGCATGGAGGTTACCTTCTACCTCCATGGAGTTATGCAAGTTCACTTAAGGTCAGTCACTATTAGTGCCGCTCTTATTTTGACATCTAAGCATGCGCAGATCACTAACTTTAATAAAGATTGTGTCTGTCCTTAATAAGAGAGTTATTGCAAGTTTACTTAAGGCCAGTCACTATTAGTGCCGCTCTTATTTTAACATCTAAGCATGTGCAGATGTTTACGTTCTAAAACTGACTTTATTAAGGATTGTGCCTGTCCTTAATTGTGGATGTTTAAGGGCAGCAGGTAGTGGCGACTTTATAGTTTTCGGATGCGCTCGCCATTAGAAGTTTTTTAATATTAAATATTTAATATAATTGTCATTTAAACCTTCTAAAATTATAATTTCTAATGCCTCTTTAATATTATAGACAAAAAAAAGATGAACTATAATTTAAAGTTTAGTGGCTGGCTTTATAGAAATTTGCAATATCTCTCTATTAACGACAGACACAATCTTTATTAAAGATAGTGATCTGCACATGCTCAGATGTCAAAATAAGAGCGGCACTAATAGTGACTGACCTTAAGTGAACTTGCAATAACTCTCTATTGAGTCGAAAGGATCGCGAGTTGTTGATGCGCCATGCGCCAGGCACTGATTCCGTTTTCCGTGACGAGTTGAGAATTTTAATTTACGTAATTGATACAACTCGTAATGCAGATTATCCAAAATCTATCAAGTAATTATGTTCATTGCAACATGTCACATCATTTGTAGGATTGTAGGTCGAATTTTATGGATTTTAACCTTGTACACGTTCAGTTTTTAGTTCTTCCCATTTTGATTGGCTACTAGTATACAAAAGATATATCCTTTTTATACAGGGTGTATCTAAATAACACCGAAAAAATTAAAGGGGTGATTCTGTGATGAAAATTAATGTGAGTGTTTGGTATAAAATTTTTTGAAAAAACCCTCCCCGGAAAAGTTACACCCCTTCGAAAATTAAAAAAAATAATGGTTTTTCTTTTTTATTTTCCCTGTATATCAAGCTAAAGACACGAAACTTGGTAAACATAATCTGTCAATAAAAGTACACTTTTTGAAATTTTTTCAACCCTGAAGTATGCTTAGAAGGGGTTGAAATAATCAACCCCTAAGATATTTTTTCTTACAACTTTTTTTTAGATGAAAATTTTTTCTTTAAAAAAGTATGACTGAAAAGCCCAATTCATTGACTAACTTTTTTAACTCTACAAGTTTTTTCTAAAACTTGAACATTTACGAGAAAAAATCTAATGCAATGCATTTTCAAAAAGATGAGCTAACGCGAGTGTATTTTGCGTCAAGTCTAGTGGCCTGTGCTTTGCATAAAAACATTAATACTGATACCAGGATTGTGTAGTGTCATTTTCTGTTACCCATCTTATTGTTTCACAAGTTTTATGATTGTGTATTGTAGGAAATATTAGTTGATTGAAAATATGAATGCATATTCGAATTTGGAAATGGCAGATATGCATTTTACATACGGTCGTGCTAACGGTAATTCATTGGAAGCGCAAAGACTTTACGCTGAACAGTACCCACAGCGTAGACTACCCCATCATACTACGTTCACAACTATTCACCGACGCTTGCGGGAACGTGGTAATTTTGAAAAAATAAGTTATGATTCTGGTCGTACTAGAGAAGTTAGAACTGCAGCTGTAGAAGAAGCCGTACTTAATTCAATTGAAGAATTCCCAGAAACTAGTACCAGGAGAATATCTCGTGTCCTACATGTAAGCCATTCCGTTGTTTTTAGAATTTTAAAAGACCAAATGTTGTATCCCTATCATCTTCAACGGGTGCATGCGTTAATGATTCGAGATTTTTTACCCCGTGTGATTTTTTGTCAGTGGCTTATTAATATGATTGGCCAAGCACCACAGTTCTTAGGTAATATTTTATTTACTGACGAGGCGAGTTTCTCAAGAGACTGTATTAGAAATGTTCACAACAATCACCTTTGGGCTGACGAAAATCCTCATGGCTTTTTTGAAGGAAATCATCAGTATCAATTTTCATTAAACGTGTGGCTAGGAATTATTGATAATCATTTAATTGGTCCCCATTTTCTTCCGCTACGATTAAATGGTGAAGCATATTGTCATCTCCTTGAAGAATTACCTGTTCTTCTTGAAGAGGTTCCATTCAAATTAGGCAACATTTATGGTTTATGCACGATGGTGCACCAGCTCATTTTAGTATACGTGCAAGAACTCACCTGGATGAGGTGTATGCCAATCAATGGATAGGTCGAGGAGGACCTGTAAACTGGCCAGCCAGCTCCCCTGACCTTAATCCTTTGGATTTTTGCATATGGGGATATCTGAAATCTTTGATATACACAAACCCAGTTGAAAATATCGATGATCTGCGAAACCGCATTGTAGCAGGGTGTGAAACTATAATAAATTCTCCAGGAATATTTCATCGTATACGCAATTCTATGAGGAAAAGGGTAGATGCTTGTATTGAAGCTGAAGGCGGTCATTTTCAACATTTATTATAATTGTATTGTCGATATTCGACAGGTTTTTGTTCATTGTTTGTTCACTTTTGTTTTTAGTTGTAGAAGTCTTAAGAATCATAATTTGGTTGGCTGTTGTTTAATAAAATGTTATTTTACATGAGCTTATTTATTTTTTTCTCGAAAAAAACTTGTGGAGATAAAAAAGTTAGTCAATGAATTGGGCTTTTCAGTCATACTTTTTTAAAGAAAAAATTTTAATCTAAAAAAAAGTTGTAAGAAAAAATATCTTAGGGGTTGATTATTTCAACCCATTCTAAGCATACTTCAGGGTTGAAAAAATTGCAAAAAGTGTACTTTTATTGACAGATAAAAGTTTCGTGTCTTTAGCTTGATATACAGGGAAAATAAAAAAGAAAAACCATTTTTTTTTAATTTTCGAAGGGGTGTAACTTTTCCGGGGAGGGTTTTTTCAAAAAATTTTATACCAAACACTCACATTAATTTTCATCACAGAATCACCCCTTTAATTTTTTCGGTGTTATTTAGATACACCCTGTATAAATTGGAATTTTTGTATTCTTCGTAAAATCCGAATACAATGAAATAAAAAAACTGGGTGCATTACACTGTTATATTTTCGTTTATTTTTAAACATATAATAAAAAAAATTTAGTTAAATTCCCAATTGCGATATTGCCTTGAACACGGTTTGACCCTTATAACCTGAATAACACCGGTATCATGCGATACACCGAGGTGCATCCACTTCATTCGGCGCAGGCAGTGGTGTGACGCAATAACGCAATTGCGTTAACGCAATGAGTTGACGCAATAGAGTGCGCCGGAGTTAGTGTATCAACGCAAAGAATTTTAGTGCGTTACATGCGTTACCCATGTCTAATTCCCGCTCTCCCTCGCCGCTTCGCTGGTACCGTCGTTCGCCTAAAGGCTAGTTCATGTAGATGCGAATCGCGAATTGCGAAAGCGAAATTCGCAAAAAAAAAATCGGTTTTTTTTTGTCAATTCATGTACCTGCGAATGTTTTGACAGGATTCTGGGATATTTATTTATTTTTACTAATCATATTCAGTAGTTGGCATTGCTGCTAAACGAAAATTACATACATAACCACACTTTGGGTTTGTAAGTCTGCCACCGACAAACCAAATAAAGTTAAGTTATATTATAATAAAATGAATGATTACGATCATGAAATGGATTTGTTTTATTGGCGAAGAAGACGAGCAATAGCTGCATATTTATTGTTAAAAAGGCGCCGTAATAGAGTTAATAGGACAGTTGACGCCTGTGAAATATTTAAATTTAGAAAACAACAAGGTGCATATCACAATTTAGTTAAGGAAATGCGCCTTAAAGATGGAAAAAAATTTAGAAATTACCATAGGATGTCAACAGAAGATTTTGATGTACTATTAGGAAAAGTTTCTCCTATTATCAGTAAGGCATATTTTGCAAGAAAGCCCATTTCACCAGGAGAAATGTTATCAGCTACTCTCAGGTATATATTAAAATGATTTTAATACATTTACGAATTTTATTTAATAATTTATTATTAGTATTGTTCTTATATTTAATATGCAAAAAATTTAATGACGTATAATTTTAGATACTTAGCAGCAGGTGTGAGTATGAAAAGCATTTCCTACAACTACAGGTTGGGAGTAAGTACTGTATCTAATATTATCAAAGATACTACTTCCGCAATTTGGGAAGTTTTAAATATAGAATGTTTGCCAATTCCAACAGAAGATGCTTGGAAAGAAATTGCAAATGGCTTTGAAGCAAAATGGAACTTTCCAAATTGTGTTGGAGCAATTGATGGGAAACATATTAGGATTCAGGTAGCATCAAAAATACTTTTACTCAAGTATGCCTTTCTTACAATTTTGTTTATAGGCTCCCTCCAACACTGGATCAGATTTTTTTAATTATAAAGATTACTTTAGCATTGTGCTATTAGCAATATGCGATTCTGATTATTGTTTTACTGCTGTTGATATTGGTGCAAAAGGAAGGCAAAGTGATGGTGGAATATTTAGAACCAGTAATTTTGGACAAAGATTTTATACAAACACTTTAGGACTACCTCCTCCAAGGAAGCTTTGGGAAGAAAGTGAACCAGTGTCATACTGTTTTGTTGCTGATGCAGCATTTCCATTTAGCATCAATTTAATGAGGCCATATCCAGGAAGTTTTCTTGAACAAAAGGAAAGAATTTTTAACTATAGGTAAGTTGTAGCTTATATTGTAAATGTGAACTACTATACATTTCAGAGAATAAGTATGTTAAGCATTATACATATTACATTTTCCATTACAGATTAAGTCGTGCAAGAAGAATCATTGAAAATACATTTGGCATTCTTGTTGCTAAATGGAGGATATTAGAACGTCCAATTATAGCAAAACTAGAAACTATCGAAAAAATTGTGGGCTCATTAATTTGTTTGCATAACTTTTTAAAAAAGCGTGATGCAGAGAAGCCAGTTAACACAAAATACTGTCCTCCCAATTATATAGACAAAGAAAGTGAAACAGGGGAGGTTATTGAAGGGGAATGGAGGACTGCAATTCAGAAAAAATTGCAAAGTGTACCAAGAATGGGAGGAAATGCATATGCCCAAAGAGCAAGTACTATGCGCTCCCATTTAACTAACTATTTTTTAGACATAGCTCCACTTGATGTTCAGTGGTCTAAATAAATTAGAATTATGATTACTTTCCAGCCATCGAGATATAATAAAGTAAACCCTAGCAAGTTTCTTGCAATTTCTTCTTGCTAGGTGTAATTGAAATTGCGGATTTTTAACAATAAATTGCATTAAGTATCAATGTTTGTTTTTTTTTCTGACATATAAACTAGGGTAACCATATGTGACATTTTGAGAGACACTTTTGTATACAGAGATAGTTCTTACCTCCTCTATAATTAGATTTTTTATTGTTGGTGATTAATAAAATATGATTAGCAAAAAAATGATTTTATTAAAGAAACTATAGTACTTGGTTTTCAGCATGTAGCTGATACACCTTATTTAATATATCTATTTCTGCCTTCATCCTAACATTTTCTGGTAATTTATTGAGAACTTCCTGTACTGCCATCAATACAGGACTAATTGTAGTTAAATTTTCCTTCTTAGGTGTTGGCTGCTTTAAGACTTCCAATAACATTTGATCAGTTTCATCTGAAATGAGAATAAATGTCTAAATATGTTTTTACATAACTTATTATATAAGTGACAGTAAACATAATATGCTCACCACTCTTTTTTTGTCTCTTGATTCTGGATGGTGTGTCGGAATTGCTCAGTAGTGACCTTGAGGTGCTGGATGTTGGCGACAAAAGATCCACATTCACAGCTGCTTCCACTGGAGCAAAATTACCAAATGTTACTCGGTTCAAATTAATGTCAGTTAAAAAACTGAGGCTGTCGTAGTGCTTCCATTTTTTTTTCTCGTCAGCCCCTGCTCCTGATGGCTTATATGTTCTAAAAAAGTTAATATTCAATAATTACCTGAATTACTTCACTCTGCTTAAATCCAGTTAGTTGTATACTTACTTTAAATGTTTAAGGAAAGTATCCTTAAGGTTCTTCCATTTTTTCTCCATCTGATTTAGGGGTATCAACCCATCCATCTCCTCATACACCTCCCTCCAAAAATGTTCCCTAATATCTTTGCCTCTTTCCTTGAGAGGCAAGGTATGGTCCCAAAGAGCAGGGCGTGCCTGAATGGCTTCCGCAAATTTAGCCACATTAGTATCTTCCGATGTTTTTTGGGTGGCAGTATAAATGTTTTGTTTGCTGGCTCCTGCTATGTCACACTCATGATATTGATGATCCGCTATATCAAAAACCGCCCCACACTCTGCACATTCAACCTAACACAAAAATAAATGATTTTATTATGAACAATATACCAATTTTATGTAAGCATCAGTGATCTGAAGTAGGTATTTTATAGAAAGATATAGGTATAATTTTTTTCATTTTAAATTATAGAATAATATATAGGTAAATGTACCATACCTCTTCACTTTCATACATATCCATATTCTGGCTCATGGTTCTGGATATTACAAAATTACAACGAAAAATAAAGGTAAGAATCTGTAAACAAATCTACAACAAACTAACAAGCATTTATTTATAAGCCCTACTACGCATGCGTGCATACAAAATTTGTGCGATATTCGCAAAATATTAAAACGGCTTCAAGATTCCCGCCCCCTAGATTTTGAATAATGCGAATTCGCAAGAAATTAAACTTTCGGTCTGTCAAAATTTCCATCTTGTCATTATTGTGATATTGACCAATGGGAACGACTTTCGCAATTCGCAATTCGCGATTCGCAACTACATGAACTAGCCTTAACTCCGATACCGTCTCACGCCGCTTCGATGCGTTGGGAACTTGGAGTCTCGACAGTGGCGTAACAATAGATAACAAAAATAAAACTTAGTAAATAAGTAAAATACAGAAAAATAAACCAAGTGACTATTTAGTGACCTTGATGGATCTGCATAATTACTAAAAATGTTGCGTCATATGATTATTGCGACCGAATGATCTGGATCAAATCCACATTTAAATTGTTTTTTATTTCAATTAATTAAGTAACATTTTTAATTAATGTTTACTTTCCTATCTGTATCTGTAAATAAAAGTTGTTTGTAATATAATTATCTATAATTTTTATTCCATACATAATTTCTCTAAAATGGACCGTATTCGAGATATTTGACAAAATGTGTAAATTTCAAATTTTGAAGAAAACTCAAAAACGGATAAAGAAAAAAACATTAAATTTTAAACTTAAATTTTATTTCGGCCTGAGGTGACATGATTAGATTTTGGAACATCTGGGGGATATTTTATGGAAGGCCGTATTTATATTTTATGGAATATGTTATTTACGTGGGAAATTTTTTTTTTAAATAAAAGTTACTTATATTATTATTATCTATAGAAAAATGTTTTCATTATTGTGAATTATTAAATGTTTCTGTAAGCCACATTTGTAATTAAATCCTTTTGAACAAATGTCACATATAAATGGTTTTTCATTGCTGTGAATTATTAAATGTTGTTGTAAGCTAGATTTGCGATTAAATTCTTTTGAACAAACGTCACATTTAAATGGTTCTTTATTGCTGTGAATTAATAAATGTTGTTGTAGGCTAGATTTGTAATTAAATCCTTTTGAACAAATGTCACATTTAAATGATTTTTCATTACTGTGAATTATTAAATGTTTCCTTAAGCCAGATTTGTAATTAAATCCTTTTGAACAAATGTCACATATAAATGGTTTTTCATTACTGTGATTTATTAAATGTTGTTGTAAGTTAGATTTTCGATTAAATCCTTTTGAACAAATGTCACATTTAAATGGTTTTTCATTGCTGTGAATTATTAAATGTTTTTGTAAGCTAGATTTATGATTAAATCCTTTGGAACAAATATTACATTTAAATGATTTTTTATTACTGTGAATTTTTAAATGTTTTTGTAAGCTAGATTTTTTAAGTCCTTTGGAACAAATGTTACATTTAAATGATATTTCATTACTGTGAATTATTAAATGTTTCCTTAAGCCAGATTTGTAATTAAATCCTTTTGAACAAATGTCACATTTAAATGATTTTTCATTACTGTGATTTATTAAATGTTGTAAGTTAGATTTGCGATTAAATCCTTTTGAACAAAAATCACATTTAAATTTTTGTTTAAATCCCTTGGAACAAATGTCACATTTAAATGATTCTTCATTACTGTGAATTATTAAATGTTTTCGTAAATTAGATTTTAGATTAAATCCTTTGAAACAAATGTCGCATTTAAATAGTTTTTCATTATTGTAAATTATTAAATGTGTCTGTATGCTGGAAACGTCATTGATTTTTAGAGAAACTTTTCTTGATCTATTTTTTACTAAATGAATAAATTGGTGCCGAGAAAAATTCATTTTTGTCATGAATCTTCCACAAAATTCACAAACCACGAAGTCTTTCCCAAAATGTCCGTCGATATGTTTCGATCTTGATTTAGAAAAACGGAAATCTGCAAATAAAAAAATTATGTTATACAATTTAAAAAAAAATTATTTATCAAATTACCAATATTTTATTAAGTACTTTGTTCATATTGTATAATTGTCATATTTCAAATATTGCTCGCCAGTAGATATATTAAAAAAATATATAAAAATGGTACAACCGCATGTTCCATGAGTTTGTCAAAAAACTATTAAATATGGCATAGTAGTCCATGGAATTGGTACTTTTTGCCTTACATCAAATTACATTACATTTTTTATATGTTGGTAGTGGTGAGATGGTAATGACAAATCCAAATTTTCCACCTCGAAAGCCTTTCGGATAATTGTTAAATACTAAAAAATTCTTTAAATTTTAGGACTTTTTTTAGTTTTGTCAATTTTTACCACCAAGGACCTGTGTTACGGTAAAAGTTTCTATGCACACTTTTTAAGTAGACTAAATTTGCAATGAAATGAGAATAATTTGGTTTTGGTAGGCCAAATAGTTTATAAGATGCGGCTATTTAAAAGTTTGCAAAATATCAAAAAAAGGAGTATTACTTTTTTTTAGTTTTCGGCAATTTTTACCCCTGAGGAGTGGGCTTATTGGAAAAATTACTTTTTTTAGTTATTAAAGTCCATTAAATTCCTAAGAAAATGAGGCCAATTATGTCAACTTACACCTGATAGTTCCCGATACACAGCTGTTTAAAGTTATTGCGGTAAGTAAACAATAATTATGTACTAGGAGGGTTTGTAAAATGAAGTGCGCCCTGTTAGTGAAATAAGCATTATAATTTATTAAAATGAACATTTTACTAATTAAAACATTAATATGAAAAATGTAATGACATTTCTCATTGTATTTTATGTACAGCACAGTTAACAAAATAGTTATTACCCTAGATGGCGGGCGACGTGGTCATAAGTGACCGTTGCTTCGACAATTTTGTTGTGAAAACTAGTAAAATACAGTGTTTTAGTTGTAAAAAGTATTTTCATTCACACTGTGTACGTGTAAAAGATGATTGTTTAAAATTTATCAACAGAAGTGATAGCGATTTTGGTTCTGCGATGATTGCAAAGTTCTTTTGCGCAAAAACGGGTAGGCGTTGTACCCGAAAAAACTGAATACGAATCTCTGAAACGTGAAAATAGTTTATTAATCTTCCTAAACAGTGAGTTAAAATGCAGCAATGAGCTCTTAAAAGAAAAACTGGGTATGATAATTAATTCTAATAATTCTGGATCTGGATTGAGTACAAATATTTCTTCTAATAGTCAAAACCAACTAGCATCCTATAGTAGTGCGCTTAAAAATACATCAACAAACCCGGTTTAGTGATAAAATCCCAAGGATCCTCAATTAACAATGATGATGTTTTAAAGGACATTCATAAGCTATTCATCCTGGTGGCAAAAATATCTGTATCGACAGTATTAAAAAAGTTAGAGGTGGAATAATAATGAATTGCGAAAATGATGATTCCTTAAAAAAATTAAAATCTTGTGTTAATAATGCTTTAGGTCCGAAATACAGTGTGGAACAGATAAATAAATTTAATCCACGTCTTTTACTAAAAGATGTAAATCTAAACGACAAACAACCTAATGATGATCTTTCGAACGAAATCTTTACATTAAATTATCTAATTGATAATTTTAGCTTCAAAGAAATAAAAATTGTAACAGTTTTAAATTTTAATAACAAATCCAATATAATTCTTGAAACAACACCTAATTTACGCAAATGTATTATAGCTAAAGGGTTTTTATATGTAGGGTGGAATAAATGCTTTGTTAATGATCACCTTAGAATCATAAAATGTAAAAAATGTCACTCTTTCGGTCATACTGAAAAAACATGCACATCAACTGATAAATGTTCAAATGATCATGATTTCAAGCAATGTAACTCTACTCATAGAAAATGCATTAATTGCACCAGTAACAATAACAAATTTAGAACGAAATTTGATACCAACCACTCCGCCAATGACAAAGCATGTCTCGTTTATATGTGTATATGTGTTTATATGTGTATAAAAACACAGTGTCTAGGTACACGCTAACTTGTACGCAATTCAAAAAATTTTATACACGCGAAACGTCTTGACAGAGTAGGTGAGCTGTGTGCAGGCCGTTGGTGTTTACGCCGGTCGGCGTAGCTAGGTATGGATTGAAATTTTTTTGTGGCGACAAAGCCGCCACCCTACGAGAAGTCGTTGCTTCGTTTTCTTGTTGCCACGGCATTATTATTATTATTATTATTTGTTCATGTATGTGAAATTTGCTTCTAAGGTTTATAAAATACTACTACTAGTCACGGCGTAAATGAAAACAAACAAGACGCATTCACACAAACACCTCCCACCACAGCAATATGACGTTTCGGGTGTATATAATTTTCTGATTTGTGTACACTTTAGCGTGTACCTAGCAACAGCGTTATAAAAACTATATTTATCACCTTCAATCAAAAATCAACTATGGTTAAAAAAAATTGCAATTTAATAAATTGAAAATCGGACAAGTTAACACGCGTTCAATTTTAACTAGTATCGCTGACTTGATGGTTGTTATTAAAGATTAGGATTTTGACATACTAGCCGTAACTGAAACATGGCTTTCTGATGATATACCTGACTCTGATGTCAACATTCCTGGGTTTTCATTCTTTCGAAAAAACTGAAATCGTCATGGCAGAGGGGTAGGTATATTTATTAGGACTTGCTTTCAAAGTAAGATTGTAATTTTTGATTATTGTTTTTATATTTCTTGCTTAGAACACCTTTGGATCACTTTTAAACTAGACAATATTTCTTTTTGTGTTGGTACTATGTACATACCACCAGAAAAAAATTTAAAAGATGTTATTCAACATTTAAACAACTTATTGCCAACAATTGTTACTAGTTATGATAATATTTTAATCTTAGGTGATGTAAATAGGAATTTATTTAATATTAACAATCCTTTAAGTCAATGTATGGATGCTTTTGGACTTGTCCAGGTCATTGGCGAGTCTACACATATTACAGACCATTCAGAACCAATTTTTTTAAATACACCAAATATATGTAATAACCATGGCACACTAAATGTAGATCACTTCACAAATCATCGAGCGATATATTGCCATTTAAATATTAATTACAATTCATAGAGGCAAAAATTAGGAACTTATAAAGACTATAACAACTTTGACCTTCTAGCCTTCTCACAAGATCTACACAATATTCCTTGGGTTAATATATTATATTTTCAAGATATTGATAGCAAAGTCAATTATCTAACGGATGCATTAATTACATTGTTTAATAGTCATTGCCCTCTCAGAACAGCAAGAATAAGCAAACCAAAATCGCCTTGGTTAACTCCAACTATTAGATTAATATTCAGAGAACGTGATAGAGCTCTAACGAGGTATAGAGAAAGTAAAAGTTGAAAAGTCTTTTGGTAGGTAGAGAGGGGGTAAACGTCAAACCACATCGGGCGGCTCCGAGAATTTCACAGTAATGTTTACCTGCCAGTGTCGTTTCATAGAATAAGTAATTTTAAATTGTTATCGGCGGAACCGGACAATCGCATGTATTTATGGATTATAAATAATTATTAAACATGTATTATAATATTCAAATTATAATTTTACAAAATTTCAACAGCTATTCACAATTTATTAAACTATTTACTCGAAATTGTTATTAACATCTAGAAAATAATTTTGTACGCCAATGTATCGAGTCCACTTCGGTGAGATCCGCTGCCAATCTGTCAATTTATGTGTATAAAGTGGGAGAACTGGCAAAAGCATTTCCAACTTTTACTTCTGTTCTATAAACTACATAAAAATTCTGAAATTTTGCATTAGCTTCATTAAGGCGTGAAAAAGCTGCCTATTTAGAATATCTAAATAAACAGTCTTCTAAATCTAAATTTTATAAAGCTCTTAAAGAAATGAAAATACAATTGACCAAAACAACACACATTTCTCCTGGCTTATCTAACCCATTTGATATTAATTCTTTTTTCTCATCTGTCTTTCAGGACAGTGACTATAAATGTTTTAATTCAATTTGCTTTTATAGAAATAATAGATAATAAAGATATCAGTTTCTGTTTCAAAACTATAACTATCACAACACTATACAATATTGTTCAAAGTATTAAGTCAAATGCAAGAGGAAATGACGGCATTAGCATGCATATGTTAAAATTATGCTTAAATGTTATCGATGTGTACCTGCTACATATAATTAATTTATGTTTAGAGCAAGGTTATTTTCTACGTTCTTGGAGACAGTCAATAGTAATTCCACTGCCTAAAAAATCCAACCCAAGCACATACAATAAACTACGGCTCATTAGTCTACTTCCTTTAATTTCCAAAATTTTAGAACCGTGCCGCTTACTCGCAATTTTATGAATTTTTATCCCAAAATCATATAATTCCATTACATCAGTCAGGATTTCAGAATAATACTCTGCCTAATTCACCCCCTTACGAGTGAATTTCAACCCCTGAAGTCGACTGAACGACTTGTGTAGGAGAAGGGACGGCTATTATTATTATTTGCCGTGGCGCTCCGGGGCGACTTAAAGATGATTGATGGTGCCATTTGGCTTACAGGTGAGGAAAAGGTCTCAGTACCACAACTTCTCTGGCATATTTATCAGATAATATTCTAAACAGCACGGACAAAAAAAATCGAGTGCAGTAATTCTTTTAGACTTTAGTAAATCGTTCGACACTATAAATCACAAATTGCTTTCTGCCAAGTGCTCATATTACGAATTTGTTGATAAATATTTAGAAGGGGTGGGTGGCTCACTGAGAGTCACTGTCTGCGGATCCAAAGGTCCCAGATTCGAATCCCACGGTTGGCCGGGATTTTTTCATTTAATTTAAGTATTTAAAATTAATTCTGATGCCTTGGTAAGATTCCCCACTCGACCATTCACTGTTGGGAACTAATTAACAGTGCTGGTCCTAAGGTGGCGCTGGGAAACAGTAACAAAGCCTACACAGAACACGAGGCTAATAACCGTAGCAGTTGATGCCGATGACACAAAAAAAATCTTTAGGATTCATAAAAACATACCTACACAATCGTTCTCAAAAGGTTATTGTTGACGATCAGAAGTCTAACTCAATTCCAATAAACTCCGGCGTACCCCAAGGTTCGGTGTTGGGTCCTCTGTTATTTATTCTTTACACCTCGGATCTATATACATGCATCAAAAACTGTTCAGTCCAATTCTTTGCTGACGACACGCAATTATTCTATGATTTTAACGCAAATGCGAGCGCAATTGATTATGTCAATGCCGTGAACTTAATAAATCAAGACCTTAATGACATAACTGTATACTCCACAAACCATAATTTGCACATAAATGCCTCTAAGTCCAAACTAATAATTTTTTGTAATAATAAATTCAAAGATATTTTAAAATCTAATGTTAACCTATGTATTTCTGGGGAGAGGATTCCTATCGAATGTTTAGCAAACAATTTGGGGCTTTATTTCGATGAATTTATGAGATTTGATAAACATTTGAACTATGTTCTTCAACAGTGCTACGGCGCACTTCGATTGCTTTACTTAAAAAAAATACATTCTTAGAGATAAATCAATAGAAGCTAACTTATGTCAAAGTTTAGTAATTTCAAAAATTCTTTACGGATTTATTATATATTACCCTTGTCTAACAGCAGTCAATCATAATCGACTGCAAATAATGCAGAATACGTGTTGTAGGTTCGTCAATGGCCTTCACAAGTTCGACCATATTTCATTGACTTTTTCACAAACTGAATGGTTAAACGTTAACAACCTATTCAAATATCTGTTCCTATCGCTAATATATAATATAATTAATACTTCAATTCCACCATATTTAAAAGACAAACTAATATTCAGAACATTGATGCACAACGATAATATTAGAAATAATGGGGCATGTTCAAAAATTTTGAAATTTTTTTTATGAATAGTAGAGTTAAAAATAAAACTACATTTTTTTTTTATCTATTCATTTGCCGGAGTTATGAATTTTTTTTAAATTTATGACGTCACCGGGAATAGACCAATAGGAGCTAGCGCACAACGTTGCCGGCTAGAAGGTTTACGAGAAGTGATGTACGTTCGTTTGTGTACTCCTTCTTACTTTTAGACTTCTAAAACATCGTTAAACAAATATCTTTTAAATATATAATATCAAATGTTTTTTGAAAGTATTATTTCTGTTTAAACTTTTACCATATTTAAAATTTCATTGTTTTAAAAGTCACTTAATAATTCAGAAAATGGCAAAATGGCAGCACTGTGTATGGCATCTGTCATAGTGTTTCGATCAAGAATTTATTTCGAATTTGAGTGTTTAATTTTGTACTTTTTATAAATATTATGACTACGAAAAAGTGTTTTGTTCCAGAATGTGATAATTATTCACATTCATCTTCAAAAATATTTATTAGTGTTCCTAGAAATTTGGAAAGAAGAAAATCAACCTTCTACTAGCGATGTTTCTCGTAAACTTTTTAATAAAAATACACCGGATTATCAAGATGTAGCAGCAATTTCTGCTAATTGTCCCCTTCAGGAAATTGAAAATGAGGCTACTATAAATTCTTAGGTGTATAACCTAAAAGCCCTTCTGGAAGAAAATGCAGAATCTCCTGAAAGTTTTGAAGATACCGAATTTATTCATCATTTTGTGGAAGAACTAGTGATAAAAAAATAATAGAAAAATGTGGGTATTTAAACAAACTGGTTCCTGGATCCCATATAATGGCAGATAGGGGTTTCAGAATATTCAGCTACTTGAAAACATGGGATGCACTTTAGTAAAGCCACACCTAGTGTATCACAGAATGAAAAAAGTTATCCAGAAGATGTACAATTAAGTAAAAGAATAGCATCTCTAAGAATACATGTGGAAAGAGTTATAAGAAGGGTTAGTTAATTTAACATGTTAAAACCACATTCGTGTGTGAATTTTAAGCAAGTACATTTACTTAGTAATATCTGCATAATTGCTTGTTAACTTACAAGAACCTATTTTGTAAGAGTAAATATTAATTTAATAAATTTTGTTTGTTTGTTTTTTTAATTTAATTTACCTAATTATCACATTTCAGGGATTATAATGAGTTTTTAAACAGCCAATGTAATTTTTTATAAAATTTTAACTTTTCGAACAAATCAAAGAGGAATGAGTACCTGTATATGCAGATTTTTTTTAAAACTACCAAAACAAAGGCACCTATTTACAGCAGTTTAAAATGAAACATTTTGACAAAAACGCCTATGTCACAGTAATAAATATTAAAAACAACCAAGTTCAGTTGAATGTGGTAGCAAAGTCTATATATTCCAATAAATCGGGTAACTACATGTGGTATCACTGGTGATAAATTTAAAAATATCACAATTCTTGCCACCTTTTTCAAAAAACCAGAAAGTGTGCCTTCTTATCCCTTATGAAAATGACAACAGTGATAAATGTGAAAAAAAAAATAATGTTGCTATTCGTTATTACGATAGTAAAACATGTTTGCAGTTCTGTTTATTTTTTATGAAAATCTAAGTAAAAACAACCAATGTCAAAGGGTTATAATTTTTTTTCTGTCGAACCAAATATATCACAAAATTTAAAAATTGATCATAGGTCAAGCTAAAGTAATACCTTTATTGATAGTAGCTTTAAAAAAGGAGAAAGAATAATATTGACTTAAGTTATTATTATTAACATTGGTGATTTTTAATAAAAACTCTTCAATTATTGTTTACAAACAAAAATATAAAAATCTGTGAAAATTTTATTTATTAACCTTTTAATAAAAAATGAGAAAAATGAAGTAAAAAATAATTTATTTACAAATAAAAAATATATATACAAATCCTAAGAATATAAAAGTACTGATTTATTTTCCTGTAGTGGATGAAGAGGTTTCTTTAACAATCTAGCCAAGTGTACATCAATATTTACGCATTTTGATAAATTAGAGCCTTTCCAATAACACTGAGTAGATGTTACAGATGGTTCCTCACTTCTTCTATGAAGCCACATATTTACAACCAACTGAAAAAATAAAAGGGTTAGATATGCAGTTACAAAATAACTATATAACCAGCTACAAAATGCCTTTATTTTATGTAACAAGACGAGCAGAGCTTTACTAGCTCTGAACGAATTCAGTAAAGAACCTCGGATTTTCAAAACTTAAAAAAAAACAATCTCACCACATTTTCACATTTTTGAAATATTATAGAGCTTTTCGTAAAAAACTGCTATTTTTAAAAATACAATTTTTTGTTTAAACAGCTATGTCTCATTTTAGGCTATTGAGTATTATAAAATAAAAAATTACGGGATGCTTTGTTAGCTTCAAACGAATCCAGTAGAGCACCCCAGTTTTTTTTTTAAACCACACCACGTTTTTTGGCTCCTACAATATTATAAAATATTCAAAATTTGGCATTTTAAAAAAAATTCGCAATTCCTTGCTGACTTCAAAGTTTTTTTCTGAAAACAAATGTACTTACCACATTTTTAGGATTTTAAAACAGCCTAAACATGTGTCATAAGTAGTTGTTTTTATATATAAAAAAAAACAAATTAAAAAACTGAAGTGTCCTGCTGACTTTGTTCCAACAAAGCACCCTGTATTATTTAAAAATAGCAATTTTTTTAGTAAAGTTTTACAATATTTCAAGAGTCTAAAAATATTCTAAAAATGGGGTGTGGTTTTTAGAAAAAAGCTTTAAAAAACCGAATTGCTCTGCTGGCTTCTTTCGAAGGTTAGCAAGCACCATGTATTTTTAAAAATATAATATTTCAAGTGCATAAATATATGGTGTTACTGTTTTTACAGAAAAAACTTTATACAACAGAGGTGCTTTGCTGACTTCGTTCGAAGCTATAGAGCATTTTAAGTTTTGCAAAAAACGAGGAGCATAAAATTTTTGAAAAGGGTATAAAAATAGCCTAAAAATATGGCATATTTTTTAACTCAAAATTTCATAGGTGCTCTGCAGCATTCTTTGGTATCATAATTATTACTAGGTTCACTAACAAAATCTGTTTCTAGATTATTTTAACACTTGCTGTGATTACAAAAAATGTCTATATGTCAAAATTAGAAAAAAAAAAAAATATTTATAGGAATATAGGGCCTTATACACTGTTTATTATATGTAATATAAAAACAAAAAAGCATAATAAATATTACAAACCTTGACATGCAGCATATCCTAAGCATATTGTGCACTAAAAATTTCATTTTTGTTAATTACAACAACCACATCAGAAGGTTTTTGCCGTACTTTATGTTTAGGTGTAATTTGTCTCCTTCTCTCTTATGGAAAAAGAAATTATCCCCATATTCTTGCTTGGCAGATCTAAAAATAAAACCTGAGATAAATATTATGTTTTACTTGCTCCATATAAACTGTAACTACCTACTATTAAAACAAAGTCTTACCTTTCTGACTTTTGTAAACTGAGTATTGTTAAAAAATGCAGTAATCATCTCGGTAATCATATTTTCGTTTACAATGGGTAAAACACTTGATTTAACTTTTATAAATCCAGCTGATTCATATTAATAATAAAATTAAACCAAAACAAAAAACTAAGGTTAGGTGGTGTCAATTTTAATGTCACTTAGATGTGCGTTCACTTCGACATTCTGTGTCGGTTTGTTCGTTGGCTTAGTTTTGTATAACAAAAAAAACTTCGACACAAGATGATTGGTCTATTCCCGATGACGTATAATTTCAAATTTTAAATTTCAATTGGGCTTAATTTAAAAACTTTTAGCTTTTTTAACGAACTGACTATTTAGAATAACTTGTATAGCGACTAACTATTACAATATAATTTATAAAACAGCATATCTCACATGTGAACATGGCCCATTTAACATTAACCATGCCTTGTCATTCTACTGCAATTTTTAATCGCAGCTTCTCATACAATGCCGTTGTTCCGTACAACAGCCTAAACATATCTAAAAAGAATTCAAAATATCTAAATGTTTTTAAAAATACATTAAAACAACAGCTCTTGGTTTCCCAAAGTATTTAAGTGCAATTGTTTAATTTTTTTTTATCTCGTTCATTCTTTGTGAATAAACACACTTAGGTAATTGTTTTTTCTTTTCAAATGTTTTACTAGAATTTGCTTATTGTAAAAAATGTATTTATTGATTATTTAAACTATGTATAGCATTTATAGGGTTAGATGTATGAATAGCCTTAGGCTAAATCTCGTCCAGGCAAATGTACATTTCTATATATTTTTTGTATTTTTGGTATGTACAAATAAAGGCCATTTATTATTATTATTATTATTATTATAAAACCAAGCGATGGGCGAAAGTAAATCAAGAGATCAAATTTGCTAAGAAATGATTGAGGATTCCAAAAATAATTTTTATTTTAGGAATAGGCAGTGGCGTACCATTTTTTTCTCCAAAAATAATCAATGCAAAACCCGTGCGGACGCCACTGCTAAAAATAATAAAATTGTTTTTACATCAGCAAATGCAGCTTGATTCCTAGAAGACATGTGCTAAATTTCATAAAGATATCTACAATAATATCACAGATATTATAAAAAAATACTTTTTTTTTTTTTGAAAATTTTACTGCCCTATATCTCAAAAGTTAGGAGGTTTAGGACATACGTCCATGTGAAGTTTTTTTTTTTCTTAAAATGGGCCCAATAATCACCCCCTCAAATATTAGCATGTCATTAAGGAACACCCTATATTTTTTAATTATTTACTTATAAATAGCTACTTAAATATGTTTTTTTTTTCACCAGTAGAATCACATTTAAGATGTGGAATTTGTTTTTGGAGAGCCTACAACCAGGAAATATTTAAAAGAGTTTTTGGATTATAAAAGAGGATTCTTAGATTTCTGTAAAATGTTATATTTCATGGAAGCCGAGAGATGGAAGCCTTTATTTCTAGATCATAAAATTTTAACCTTAGTCAACATTTATATTTTGGAAACGTTACTGATCATGCATAAAAAATATAAAAATAAAATTAGTGCAAACTCTTATTATGATACAAGATGAACCTACTTATTGTATTCCACTTCCCCTACTGCCACTCTAATCAAATAGTTTCTTTATGTAACAGTAAAAAATTGCAATCATCTCTCATCTAAAATTACATGAGGAGATGATCTGCAAACTGCATTTTTTAAAAAATTGGTACTTAGCCATGAGCTTTTATGGATGTCCGTTCCATTACTGCATAATTGATTAATATTTCAATTTGTGTCATAGACACATAAGTTACAAATAAAAGTTATATGGATTTAAAAAATAGATATCTTAAAAATATTTTTGGATATACAGGGTGTTGCGTTATTGCCTGGCAAATATAAGTGTGTATTTTTATTAAATAGAACACTCTGTATTTTATTTCAGTTTTACAATGGTTTGGTAATATATTAATAATAATAAATTAATAAATTAAACCCAGATAACTATCATTTAAATTTTTCCTCCTCAGTTGATATTGGACCCATATGTTTTTCCATTGAGGATATATTTAATGGTATTGGTTCCTTAAGTGATAAACTGAGCAGTGGTCCTGATGGAATTCCATCGTACTTCCTAAAACATTGCATTTACTCTTTATGCAAACCACTACATATAATGTTTAATTTATCACTAAAACTTCAACAATTTCCTAACTCATGGAAAGAGAGTCATGTTATACCTGTATTCAAAAGCGGATCCAAGCAGGAAATTCAGAACTACAGACCTATTTCGATTCAATCCTCGATTCCAAAATTATTGGAGAAGCTGGTAAATAATTGTTTATCTTGGCACTGCAAAAACTTACTTACCGATCAGCAGCACGGTTTTACAAAAGGAAAATCTACTACAACTAATCTTGTTATTTATCACAATTACATAATAAATTCTGTAGAAAACGGTTTGCAAGTAGATGCCATATATTCAGACTTTTCTAAAGCCTTCGATCAAGTCAATCACGAATTACTATTACTCAAACTGCAAGCCTACGGATTCCCTCCCTTTCTTCTAGAGTGGCTTAAAAGTTATCTCATTGGTAGAGTGCAGCGTGTCAAAATAAAGAATTATTTGTCTGATCCCATAGAAGTTTCTTCTGGTGTACTGCAAAGGGCCCACTTAGCTCCATTACTTTTTAATCTATTCATTAATGATGTTGGATCTGTTTTTGAATATAGTAATTATCTGCTATTTGCTGACGATTTAAAGATTTACTTAAAGATTAACAGGTGATTGCTGTAATAATATTGAAAAAGATTTCCATGCCTTATGTAAATGGTCTTCCTCAAATGGTCTAACCCTAAACACTAGTAAGTGTTACTGCATTACTTTTACAAAAAATCATAATCAAATAACACATAACTGCTCAGATCTTTCGTTTAATAATCATATCAATCTTATAGTTAATAGAGCAATGAAAATGTTAGGCATGCTGATAAGAAACTCTAGCTCGTTATCTTTAGATGCCTGTAGAATGGTTTATATTGCATATGTGCGGTCCATTTTGGAGTACAGCTCTACCATATGGTGTCCATTTTACATAAACTCTGTAAAAAGGATTGAAAATGTCCAAAATAAATATCTATGATATTGTGCCTTTAAAGTTGGTCTAGCAGCAGGTACATATAATTATTCCACAATTCTGGACTTAATAAACCTCCCAACCCTTGTTAATAGAAGAATATTGATGGATCTATCATTCCTCCATAAGATCATAGCCGGGATTATTACTTCTGATGAGTTATTAGCTATGATTGAATTTAGAGTTCCCACAAGAACTACAAGAAATAATAGTTTATTTGCCATTCAACTTCACCTTACCAATTATGCTTATCATGCACCTCTACCTAGACTAATGTGACTGGCTAATCAATACAATTTAGACATCACTGGGTGTTCTATTAGTCAATTTGTGAATGATGTAAAGAGAATTTGTTTTTAATATCTTTAGTTTAGTTTATTACATTTCATATATGAAATTTTAGATTTATTGTGCCTACCTTTTTTAATGTACTTAAGCTATTTTATGTAATTTATTGATACTAATGGATTATTCCGTAATATATATATTTATTTATTTATTAATATCGTCAATTTTATTAGACTTCACTCATTTGCAAGAGCCCAGGACGGCTTGCACAGCCTAGGGACATGGCCTTAGACAGCAGCACTGTTTTAAGGATTGTTTATTCTGAGAGGTCCCAATACAGATTGTTTACTATGTATCAACTTGTAAAATACATAACATTAATGAAAATTCAAATATTTTCTAACAACTATTTTAAATAGAGCTTGGCTAAAAAAGTCAAATATACACTTACTATTTTGACAGATAGGGCACATATACCTCCTCTTTTTCTTTAAAATAACTTTAGCAGTATTTTCTAACGCTGTGTTGTTACACTGAAGTCCCAAATCCGATGTACTTTCTATTTTCAAAGTGGATAAATCACAATACGTAGTCAGCAGTTCACTCAATTCACTCTCAGTTTTTTGTTGTATATACTCATTCAATTCTTCCTTGATATCAGTCTCTTTAACATCACTAGTGTTCTCAAATTCTTGCTTGATATCAGTCTCTCTAACATCGCTAATGTTGTTCTCAAGTTCGTCCTTAATATTTTTAGAAAACATTTGCTCGTTTTCGGAAATCTTATTTTCGTGATAACAATACTTGAGTTGGTCCGTTTGGCCGAAAACATTTAATGGTTCGGTTTTAATAAACCTCTCGAGAACATCGAAGGGGTCTTGTTCTTGTTTTATGTCCATCCTTCTTCCTTTTAACAAGTTAAAGTTAAATAAAATTAACAGATAACTAACAAATAAACAATCAGAAGTGACACGACAGAGCTAAACTGACACATGACATACATCAATGTCAACGAGCCCAAAGGGGCGTTTGATTTGAAACTCGATCGAGCGAGCGTCGAGGAGACCGAGAAGTGATGACGTCACAATAGAGCATTGAATCAAATCAAACAGAGTAAAAAACATAACCTCGCTTTTCTGTGATTCTTGTTTCTGGTTTGTATGTTAAAATAGTGAGCAAAAAGTAAAGAAAATGGAAAAAATTTTAATAATAAGGGGTAATGGCCCTGATGTGCAGCATTTACCACAAATGCCCGCTTCGCTCTCATACTCCATGACTGTGATTGCTGGTGATTAGATCTGGACAGAAAAAATGTATTTTCCAAACACACATTTTGTGTTTTTTTATGATGAATAATTTTAGCTATAAGACAAAAGCGGCTAAGTAATTTGTTGACTTCTTGTCTGGTCTTTAATTTTGAGATTCAAATTTGTTTGTAAGTTAATTAAAAAGAGATAGGTAGAGACAAAGACAAATTTCTCCCTTTTCTCGATCTTTCTGCTCTGAGAACATCGAGCTCGCTCTATGTTGTCGCTCCAAAGCGAAACAAACACTTTAGGGATCTCTCGGAGTGTCAATTCAAACACTTTTGATGCGCTCGGAGATCTCCGATGATCAAATCAAACGCACCATAAATCAAGCTGGAGTGCGTTTAGAAACCTCGCACGGCGCGTTTGGACCCTATTCTAATGTATGTGGTGAGACCAATGAACTGGAGTGGGGTAGAATGCTTGTCAATAGGCTTGACATGCGACTCTATGGGCAAAGACAGGTTATTTTTCATCTCACTCGGGAGTATTTAAAACAACGATTTTCTATTTCACTTTGTTATTGTCTGATCCACCAGCATGTGGATTGAACAATAACAAAGTGAAACAGAAAATGGTTATCATAAATACTCCCGAGTGAGATGAGAAATAAAAATGGCTGCGCCCATAGAGTCGCATATTGTTCTATTGATACAATATGCACATTGGCTTTCTACCCCACTCCAGGGCACATATCCTCGACTGGTGCTTTAATCAATGCGAATGTGCATTTACTAAATGCGAATGCGTATTTGCTCAAAAGCGTGTTGTAGCTATTCTTGGTCGTTCGAATTTATATTGCGGGTGCGCATTTGACAGCGAGTGGGTTTTTGCTCTTCGCATTCAAATGCGAAGGTCCAAAGAGCTTGCGAAGGTCTAACTGGATGCACGTTTTAATATTGCAGTGTTTTTGTTTTGTTTCATAAATTGATCGTGACCTAGCTATAGGTATGATGGCAAATATAATTTTTTTAAATATCTTATTACAAATTAGAAGAGGCAAATAATCATCCTCGAAGAGTTTATGATGATAAAAAAACTCCTTTCAGACTTTTTGATCAAGCGTTTATCAGATTATTTCGGTTAATTATATGTGTCTTTTTACTAATATTTTCCATTTTATAACGCTGCAAATTATGTATAGCCAAACAGTACATCAAAAAGCAACCCAAAACCACGACTTCATGCTCAAAACCATTACTCATATTAGGTAATATTGCTTCTTTTTTGCGAATAATTTTCACAAAACAAGCGGTGTGAACTTTGAGTCCCCTTTCTAGTAGACAATATAACAAAATAATCGTCGATCATACATGGTTGTCAAGTTGCCATTCGCATTTATAAAAGAGGATTACGAAGGCACAGATACGAAGGGTTAAGAATACGGTTTCTAATGCGTCTTCGCATTGAACCACTCGCATCTATTCAAAGCGAGCGCTTAAACGCACTAGTTGAGGATAGGTGCCCAGTTCATTGGGTGAGACGCCCCGTGCGAGGTTTCTATACGCACTCCAGCATAGGCTGAATTCGGATTGGCGTTCGCTGTATTCAGAGTGTACTCGGTTCGGTATGCCCAATGAACTGGAGTGGGGTAGAATGCTTGTCAATAGACTTGATGCGCGACTCTATGGGCGAAGATAGGTTATTTTTCATCTCACTCGGGAGTATTTAAAATAACCATTTTCTATTTCACATTGTTATTGTCTGATCCACCAGCTTGTGGATTGAACAATAACAATGTGAAACAGAAAATGGTTATTATAAATAGTCCCGAGTGAGATACACAATAAAAATGGCTGCGCCCATCGAGTCGCACCTTGTTCTAATAGTACAACATGTACATTGACTACATTGACATTCTACCCCCCCTCCAGTTAATTGTTTTTGGCACTCAGAGTGTACTGTTTTGTGTTCGGCTTGCCACAGATCACGTATTCAGAGCGCGTTCATTCTTCCCCGAGTTGGCCGATGGAGATCAGCGTAAGAATGTGTCAAAAATGTCAATATTCTGATCGGCGATTAATCAATTTAAAAGGTACTAATTCTTATTTGTTTATGATATAACTATTTCCTATTTGATTAAAATTATTGTTTTATTCATTGCGTTCGGTCTGCCAAGTTCCTTTAACTCCTTTAACACTTTTAACTCCAAACGACCCTTTTAGCGTTCGGTTTAGTCCGATTAGTGACAGTTTAACACGCTTAAATGTCATTTAAAAGCGCCCTAAAATTTATCCCGCTCCAGCCCCTGACTATCCGAACTCGCCTACTAGATAGGAATTAAAAGTATGGAATAACAAAACGAACGCAGCTGATCCTTGAAGTTTGGCGTTTTTCTGTCAATTGTCATTTTCATTGTTTATTTGTTTTCGGCGTGCAACGTTCATAAAAGAAAAGTAATATTTACATATAAAAAACTGATATCGTTTATTTAATATTGTTATAATATTAATGATGAATATTAAACAAGAAGAATGTTTAGATACTTGTGAAACCGATCTTATTTATGAACAAACAACACAAAAGTATAAAGACGAAGATGATGTTTTTGATGAGCTTGAATCCAATACGCTGAGACGAAATGTTGAAATTAAAGAAGAAATTATCGAGTGTGAACAACCTAAAATTGAACAACGTTCGAATTTGCTGCCAAAAATTAACAGTGATTCGACGTCCGGAAAAGAAGTGCGATTTTGTGCTAAAACTATTAAAAAAGAACTCGAGAACACTAGTGAAGTTAAAACTACGACGAATATCGGAGATATCAAGATCAAGAAAGAAGTTGATGAATATATTCAGTCCAAAGTTGAACTTTTGACTACGCACTGTGATTTACCGACTTTGAAAAATGAAAATACTGAATATCGAGAAAGTTTGAGAGAGTTGTGTGACAACGAAGAAAATGAAAGGATATCAAATACATTAAAAAATAATGGAAAAGTTATAAATACAATTAATAGAAGGAAGCAGTATCGCTGTCAAAAAAGTAAGTGACTATTAAATAATTATCAAAGCTGAACTAGGCTATATTTTTAGGCCTTTAATTGGATTTATAACGTAGGTACATTCAGTTGGCGTTCAGTTCATGCCTAGTTCGATTTTAACATAAACCAATCAGATGGTGCATAGTCATTTATAAAGTTCAGTCACAGGGTTGCTAATTGTATGGTATTTACCGTACTTGTACAGTAATTTCAATTAATGTATGGTATACGGTCTAAAGTCATTACTGCACATAAAAGTATAGTGTTTTGAAGCTCGTTTTGAAGAAAGTTAGCAAATACTTTGAGTTGTGTAAAAGCCAATTCCACTGTTGTGTTGAATGAAGTTTAAATTACTAAAAGAAGATTAAAATGTTATTGTCTAATGTAAAAATGCCATTTTAAATTTTTTTACAGCACATGTTCTTCAAAAGGACCTGGTTTGTGAGGCCTTTTAGAAATTCAACAAAAAGAAATTTACACAATAAAGTTTTTTTTTTTTTAGAAAATAAAAGTGTTGTACGGTACCAGGAGGCAATGTACGGTAATTTTAATTGCGCGGTACGGTAAATGGAATTTGAAAAGTTGGCAATCCTGTTCAGTCATAGACTTCTAGGTTCAGTTCGAGTTTAGTTAAAGTTGAGAGATGACAAACAAACTGTATGCCAACTGAATAAAGTTTATAAATTCAGTTTAAAAATTACATTTCTTACTTTATTTCTAGAGTATATAATACAGTGTTACCATCTAAGGTTTTTATCAATTATTACTTTATTTTGTGTGAGTTGACACCTGAATTTAAAGATTGTATTTGGACTTTGCAGAGAGTCAAAATTTGAAATGCAACCAGTTTTTTCCTGTTTAATAGTGATTTAAATTGAAGAGGGTTTGTTTTTTTATAAAAAAACTTCCAAATTATATGACTGGGCATCACAGGGCAGAATATGTTGTAGTTCGCTTTGTAATGTGTTTTAAATTCATCTCTTGTGGAAGAAAACATTGTTTTGCTAGAAACATAAACGCTACATGCTACATCCCATTTTTTGAAAAGTTAATAGTACTAAAATCTAAAACCATGCTGCAGTTGAAACCTGTGCCATATTTTTAGACTATTTTAAGGCTATTTTTATATCATATTCACAAATTTTATGATCCTTGTTTTTTTTTTTACAAAAAGCAAGTTACTTTACTAGCTTCGAATAAAGTTAGCACAGCACCTCGGTTTTTTTTTTTTTTCAAAAATAACTACACCACATTTTTAGGATCTTAAAATATTATAAAACCTTTTAAAAAAATGATGTTTTTAAAAAATACTACCCAACAAAGCACCTTGGTTTTTAAACATTTTTCCAAAAACAACTATATTCCATCTTTAAACTCTTGAAATATAAAAGTTTAAAAAAAAATAGATCAAAGTCAGCAGAGAACATCGCTTCTTTAATTTATTTTTTAAACTTTTTTTTAAGCTATTTTTAGGCTCTTGAAATATTATTATTTTTTTTTTAAATAGTTGTTATTTTGGAACAAAGTCTGCAGAGCACTTCAGATTATTATTAATATTATTTTTTTTAAACCTGTATTTATGTCACATTTTAGGCTATTTTAGGCATATTATAAATATATTCAAAAAAAATTTGTATTTTTTTTTTAAATACAGGATGCTTTGCTTCTTTCGAACGAAGTCAGTAAAGCATCTCGGTTTTTAAAGTTTTTTTAAGCTATTGCATAGCTTTTATCGCGGGCTTTGAGCGCGGCGACCGAATCAAAAAAATTCCGTAACGAAAATAAACCTAACACCCCCCACTCCGACCGGCACAGCGGTGCGGCGTTAAACAATATTAACTTCTCATTTATTCAATAAAAGAAAATCGAAAAATCGAAAAATCGAAAAATCGAAAAATCGAAAAAATCGAAATATCGAAAAATCGAAAAATAGAAAAATCGAAAAATCTAAAAGTCGTAAAATCGAAAAAGAAATTGCGTAACGAAAATAAACCTAACACCCACCACTCCGACCGGCACAGCGGTGCGGCGTTGAAAGCCGAGGGGCAAACCACTCGACAAACCACCTTGAAATTATGGTGTATACATTGATAGAAGTATGTGGAAGTCCGTGGAATTCCAGAGGAATTCCAGAGGAAGTCCATGGAATTCCGGTGGAAGTCCGTGGAAGTCCGTGGAATTCCAGTAGCAGTCCGTGGAAGTCCTTGAAATTCCAGTGGAAGTCCGTGGAAATATCATCACATAGCGCATACGTCTCGTCTTTGTGTTATAACTCTTGCACATAACGACTATAAACTGGCGGTAACGACACTTGGGCTGATCTATAATGATCGGTGCTGCAAGAAATTTAAATATTTAACTGTTTCGACGGCACTTACTACTTGCCATTGTTGTCATATTTTCGTTTAGTGCCGCTCGCGCAGTTATATGATGTGTATGTGTAACACATAACCTCAAAACATTAAATTTATTTGCGTTAGCAGGAAAGTTTTCAATTTGCTCTGAATATTATTTTTAAATCAATATTGCGAATTTAATGATTTTTTTTTTAATTTCCTACTACGTTGAAACAATTAATATTGTTTTAGCATAGAGTTGGTAGTTTTTTTTTATGCAGTCCGTTTCAAAACCAACTTTTCTTTCCCAGGCATGTCAAGGAAAAATAATATATGTCACTAATTTAAAATTAAAGAGTATTTTTCTACAACTGTCAAAAATTGGCTGTTTGCATTAACGTTAGTGACTAAAATGAGACATTTTTTCATTGACACTATTTTTTGTGTTGTGTATTAGGATACAATTTTTTTTGTGCATCAAAAATGGGTGTATATACATAATATATATGGTGGCGATATCACACGAAGACGAAGTTTGAGCATGATGCCGAAGGCGGAGAGCGATACGGACAATCCATTCCAGTATATTTTTTCTATGACCTACCTACTAACGAAAATCTACAAAATTTTAAAAAATTAGTTTATATTAAGATAAAATAATTATTTTAAAATTAATTTATGACTTTTACTAATTTATGAAACAAATTAAACTAAAAAAAATATTTCTCTCTCTGGATTTGAACCCATGATCTTTCGCATATCATCTCACTACTCTTACCTCCGAAATTCATATTTTGTTTCTAGTACCCATTCTTAAATAATCGATTTTAGAAAATTTTATGGCAAGTTGCAATTTATTTGAAAATATAGACAAATGTTATTAGGTATTTATCGATTTTCCAAAAGAATCACTCATTTTATATTATATTTAATCTTAACAACTAAAAATATACTGAGACAATTAGTTTGACAAAAGTATCACTTTTTAAATTTAAAATAATAATGGTAGGCTATTAACCAAATAAAAAATGTTATTGATGGATTTCATATCCGTGCAGGGTGCTTACTAGGTAGAATGGATATGAATTATATTCGTTCAGTTGAACGCAATGGCCAAATCAAGCGTGTGAGAAAAGTGATTTACGCACCATGTTGCACAATACTTTTTCTACAACCACATTTTTTTTATGTTTATGTAGATCTTAGATTTTGTTACAGGAGAGTATCAAGGAGTGATTTTCGGGACAAAATCCCTCCCTCTAAGTAATAAAAATTATGGGAAAGAGAAGATTGGTTGCTAGTCGAAAAATCCATAACAAGTAGGCTGAATTTATGTTTTTTTTATTATTCAGGGCCAACATGGATATATCAGAGCAAAATGCTGACGAGTTCTCTGAAGCTGAAAAGGCTTTAAAAGTAAAAATACCAAAAGAGTTGAAAAATATCCTAGCAATAAATGCTTAATTGCGGAAATGACTGACGAAGACGTTGAAAATGTAGAAAAATTTTCAAGGGAAGTTTTACCAAATTTAATTGAGCTGGGTCAGCATAAAAAATATTTTGGAATTTTTCATACTGTCCTGGAAAAATTTACTTTCTTGAATGGCCACAAAAAACTTGCCGATTTTTTTTATCTGCACCCCCTATATAGATTATTATACTCTGTCAACATGTCAACAAAAATTTAAAATCTCCGAATTATCACTAATAACATATATTGAGTAGGTATAGACTATATTATTTATTGGTAACCTGAACATATTTACATCAAAAGATTTCAAACAATAAACTATAATATAAATGTATAATGAGTCAGCACATGCGCAGAATCTTCTTATGAAATAGTAATATTGAGATGTACTTGATATGTACACAAAATCCATACAATTTACAACCTTATAAGTAAAACATACCTACTTTTATTTCATTTTTTAAATTGGTAAATAGCGGGTACTTGGAGTTTTACTGTGCATGATAGTGGAATTCCATGGAATTAAATTTAGTGGAAGTATGTGGAATTCCAGTGGAAGTACGTGGAATTCCAGTGGGAGTACCTGGAATTCCAGTATAAATAAGTGGGATTCCAGTGGAAGTATGGGGAATTCCAGTGGAAGTACATGGAATTCCAGTGAAAGTATGTGGAATTCCAGTGGAAGTACGTAGAAATCTGGTGGAATTATTTAAGGAAGTGGAATTATGGTGTACAATTTTTCTCAGGTGGTTTGCCCCTCGATGTAAGTTGACAGCATATAGAAAACTTTTTTTATTATTCATTTTACGAAAAAAAGTTATTCTTCATAAAAATTTATGCATGGTCTAACAGAAAATGCAACCACCCGATATCAAATTTTATCAATCGGTTTTACAAGGTTTGTCAAAAAATATGATTTTGCTCAAGATAAAATACCTTTATTTTCGACAAACCCTGTATACGACTAATAAAATTTTAAACCATGCATAA
>OV651825.1:38363300-38386302 GCA_927349885.1 Psylliodes chrysocephalus
AATAAGTAAAATAAGCTTTGCCAGTGGCGTACTTCATGGGCAAGTAACACCTTTTTCCCTTCTAAATTTTAGTCCAATGTCCAAAAACTTTTGATGTTTTTCAAATTTAGAAATTCTGAAATTTTTAATTTTCGATTTTTTTTTTATTAAATTTCTAAAAAGAGTATATTGTTCTATGTCCAAATAACTTTTTGGATAGTGACGTAAAATTTAGGAGGGATGCGGTATTACGTACCAATGCTGTACGCCTCTGGAAATGTTAATTAAGGTAACTAATTTTTTTGCTGATAGGTGGATACTATAACACCAAAAACGTTTGCCAAATTTAGTGAAATTGTTGGGAGTAAGAAAAAAAATATAGCTATAAATATTTTTTGGATTTTAACACCGTAATTCGGAAACGAGAAACATTTTATCTAAACATGATTTGTTTAGTTGTCTTATTTTTATTCAGAGAATCGTCAGTTGTTCTATGTCCCATTCTTAACGAAACACCATGTATAGTATAATAGGTCCCTTCGTAATGATACGAAGACCTTTATCCTTTGTTGACTGGACTCAAGAATGAACTACTAAGTAAATATACCGATATTCCCAATTATAATCCAAAATTTTTATTTTTATACCTGCTACATCGAAAATATTTGTCCAGGTCAAGAACTCGTTTACTTATCGCGTAGCGGCTAGGGGTGATGAATTTGTTATTTTATATCAGTTACTGTTTAGAATTAATAAAATTATTACGCCATCTGTTGAACAAAAGAACTATTAAATATGGAATATTGTTCCATCTGTTGAACAAAAAGATTCTTAATTTATGACACATAAATGACATCTATCAAAATTAGTTCATGTTACGAATATTGGGGGTGGTACTGTGTCCTTAAAACTACATACTTCCTATAGATTTTGCAGTACCTAAATAACGTATAGAATAAATTTCTACAATATACTAGAAAAGTTTTATATTAGAGTAATTCTTAAGAAATAAAGCAAAACCTCTATTTTGTTACTCTAACCTTGTGTGTTATATATTTCCCTTGACAAACTAACTTTATATTTTGAAAAGTAATTAAACTTTTTACCAAAAAGTAATATTTCACATATATAAAAAAAATTAAAACGGTTCTGTCCTTTTTACATTTGCGAAGACTGCCCTGATATCTAATCTATTTTCTTCTTCAAAGTAATTAATTTGTTCAACCGTTGTATATAAAGGTATCTCACATCTTGCCCATACACAAGAATTTGAAAAGCAGCAGAACAAAAATTCTACTAACCAGATATACCAAGTCCGTGTAAAGAAAACTTTTCATGTCCTGAAAACGTCAAATGTCAACTAAAATTTCTACTTTTAAAGATCAAACGTGCTGCCTCGGAGTACCAATACTGACTGATAGATATACTGGGATAATCCTCCAATGCATGAAAATAAAACATAGGTGTGTGTGAGCTACTTCTATTGGCGACACAAAAAATGGTGATTAAAAGACGTCTTTTACTACCTCTAAGGTTACGTAAATTGCCAAAAGATTGCTAATAAAGAAGAAATGGTATTATTCCCCAGAAATATACCCACAACTAGATCCTAGACCTTTTGGTCTGTAACAATTACATCCACTTATGTGGAAGAATCACTATTAAAACTACTTAAATAAGTTACAGAAGGTTAACTTTTTTTTCCTGTGCTCGTCTGACTATGTGTCTCCGAATAACACTGAAGCCTATTGGCTTATTGTGTTTTACCCCATGTTAGTTCATAGCACCCACTCTATCACCTTTGTACCTTGTACAAGTTTGTACAGATCCTTGGGTGAGTGGGTTCTATACGTTGTTGGATCAACCTGGGGTTGTCCAAAAAGAGCCTGTCTTTTGCGATTTAGAGCTTCGCATTCGCACAGTATGTGTTTGGCCGTTTCTGGTTTCTTGTGACATAGTCGGCACATGAGTTCCCCATTGTACATGACAATTTTGTTCAAGTGTTCCTTTACTGGGGCGTGCCCAGTCATGAACCCTGTTATCACTTTCAACTGGTTCCTATTCATTAAGAGTAGTTCTCCAGTTCTTTTGGGACATGGTCTGCCTATGAAGGCTTTTCCATGTGCCTGTTTTGGGGTGCTTCCCCAATAGTTGATATGTTGTTCCCGAATCCAGTCATTTATAAAACCCCGGACTGTACTTTTTGGTACTCCTGGGTTGGTGTCTGGTTCCGGTGTTTCTTCTGACCCTCTTTTTGCAAGTTCGTCAGCCTTTTCGTTGCCTTCGATCCCTTTGTGACCTGGCACCCAAAATAGTTTTACTCTATTTCGGTCTGCCAGTGTTCTTAGTTCTTCGATGCATTCCCATACCAGCCTCGACGTAACTTTCTGACTCGATATGGCCTTAAGTGCCGCTTGGCTGTCTGACATTATTTGAATATGCTGATTTTCGACAGCTCTTTCATTGTTCGTTTTTGCACATTGCAAAATTGCGTATACCTCGGCCTGAAATACCGAGGAATGTATTCCTATAGCATAGCTATGGTTAGTATCAGGGTTTTTGGAGAATACTCCTGCCCCAGTGCCTTCCGCAGTCTTAGACCCGTCTGTATACCAGGTTTGTTCCTGTCGTTGGGCATTGGGCTCCCTTATGGTGATCTCCGCTCTTTCCTGTATTAAAACCTCAAAGGGAGTATTAAAAGAGTACCTCTTGGTTATGTGGTCTGATCTCATGTCTAGCACGTCTCCTGTCACTAACCTTGAGATACTCATGTGACCTGGCCTAATGTCAAGATTTCCCAGTGTATTCCCTAATCTGTAATCTTTTACTACCTCTAAGGTTACGTAAATTGCCAAAAGATTGCTAATAAAGAAGAAATGGTATTATTCCCCAGAAATATACCCACAACTAGGTCCTAGACCTTTTAGTCTGTAACAATTACATCCACTTATGTGGAAGAATCACTATTAAAACTACTTAAATAAGTTACAGAAGGTTAACTTACTGAGAAACTTAACTAAATCTTAAATTTCGATAGCGCGGATGCTAAAGTTAAGCTTGATCGGTAGGGCTATACACCAAAATTATAAAATTACTCGGAAATAGCTAATATCATTGGCAAAAATTAACCTTTTTTACATAGGGTAAATTACCCTTTAATAATCACGCCTCAGATTATTTTAAAAATTATAAAGCGATATCACAAATAAATTTAAAAGGAATTAATTGAATATTACTACTCAAAAATGAGTTACTTGTAGTAAAATAGTGAAATAAAATTAATTAAATATTAATTTAATTAACCGTTGATTATTCCACTTGAAAAATTATAAATTGCTATATAAGATTTGATTTGTCACTTAAAATCATAAAAAAATTATTTCCACATAAAAACAACCTATGGTTGCTAGAAATTTAAATTACAATAAACTAAATCCGAAACCTATTGAAAAAAAAATAGCTTCTGATATAGTCGATCTCAACAATAAATTGGCAATCTAAATCCCATACGCCAAATAACCCTCCTTTTTTTGAAGTGGTCGTCGCTGTCCAGCCTCCTGCGCTAGAGTTGGACTTTGTTGTCCAGTCTCCTTCAGTGAAGGTGAGCGTTGACGTCCAGCCTCTTTAGGTTTTAGTGTTGTAGATTCTCTATGGGAGCGTTTGCTATCGCATCTGCCCCTGCGACAATTTATCCGTCGATACGTTACCTTACACTTTAGATTGGGGGAGTTAGTTCGCGGCGGTAGGTTTCGCAAAAGATTTTGAGAGTTTTTAAACTTTCTCACTCTACTTATGCCTACCACTAACCAAGAAAAAATTGGATGTTCTCCGATCTACCACCGGGAGATACGTTCAGTTGGCACTCAACCGTTGAAACTAGTAAAGATTAGTTTTTCCAGGTTGTAAAGAATGATCTCTTTGCCAATATTTAACTCTGCGACGGTCGATCAGGAGAACAAAGTAACTCTTAATAGAAAAGTTAATAGTGAACATTTTTTACCTTTTATTGTGTATATTGTATATATCACTTAGTAATGCCGGATTAAAATTATTATACTTTTCATTTTAGTTTTCAGGTCTCCTAGAAAAAATCTGTTCAACGGCCATTTTGGAAGATGCTACGAAACTTGTTTCTATTGCGGTCAATTTTTTCTTACAAAGACACAGTTTCTGTACCATTTTTTTCTTGTTCATTATGTTAAGAAAGTAACAGAAGTTTGTAAGCGAAAATATGGACAACATAAACATTGTCGGTGTAAACATAGTTTACACCCCATAGTCAGACATTCACCTGCAGCAAATACTATATTTTACTGCAATGAAAAACTGTGTGAAATTTGTTCTAAAACATTTCCAACCGAAAGAAATTTAAATAATCATTCGAAAATGCACACTCGTAAAAACTTTTTCAAATGTGAACTATGTTTGAAACAGTTTAGCAATAAAAGTAATTTGAAAATGCATTTAAAAATTCACATTGGAGAAAAACCGTTCAAATGTGAAATATGTTTGAAACAGTTTACACGGAAATACATGTTAACATCACATTTAAAAATTCACACAGGAGTAAAACCGTTCAAATGTGAAACATGTTCGAAACAGTTTGTGCGGAAAAGCGATTTAAAAATACATTTAAGAACTCACACTGGAGAAAAACCGTTCAAATGTGAAATATGTTCGACACAGTTTACCCAAAGATCCCATTTAAAAAAGCACTTAAAAATTCACACAGGAGAAAAATCGTTCAAATGTAAAATATGTTCGAAACAGTTTATCCGGAAAGACGATTTAAAAAGACATTTAAATATTCACGCAGGAGTAAAATTCAAATGTGAAATATGTTCGAAACAGTTTACACAGAAAGACAAGTTAACAACACATTTAAAAATTCACACAGGAGTAAAACTGTTCAAATGTGAAACATGTTCGAAACAGTTTGTGCAGAACAGCGATTTAAAAAGGCATTTAAGAATTCACACAGGAGAAAAACCGTTCAAATGTGAAACATGTTCGAAAGCCTTTGTACGGAAAAACGATTTAAAAATACATTTAAAAATTCACACTGGAGAAAAACCTTTTAAATGTGAAATATGTTCGAAACAGTTTATCCAGAAAGGCCATTTTAAGGTTCATTTAAGAATTCACACTGGAGAAAAACCGTTCAAATGTGAAACATGTTCGAAACAGTTTGTGCAGAAAAGCGATTTAAAAGTGCATTTAAGAATTCACACTGGAGAAAAACCGTTCAAATGTGAAGTATGTTCGAAACAGTTTGTGCAGAAAAGAGATTTAAAAATGCATTTGAAAATTCACACTGTAGGTATAAAAACCGTTCAAAGTTAAAAAAAGGTTCGAAACCTTTTATCCAAAAAGGCGATTTAAATAAACACTTAATAATTTACAAAGTAGAAAAATCATTTCGTGTGAAAAATGTCCCATTGCTAAAAAAGTTAGTTCGGAAACGGCGAGAAAACGTTTCAACTGTATAATATGTATTATTGGAGTGTGAAATACGTTTGAAACAGTTACAGAAAAAGTTTGTTTAACCCTTAACTTGGCAACACCAGAAACACGCGTAATTAAATTTTGGTTTGATAGGTTTTGTTAAAGTTGAATGGGAATTATTAAATCTTTTCCAATAAAAATGTAATTAATAAAAGTAAGACTTTGATTTGTACATGTATATCTAAATTCGTCCTTTATTCTTGAATTTTTTAAACAATTTTGTCCAACCCGATCTGTGACAGTATTAATAACGATCGTCATTAATAGAATTATTATCTGCAAAATGTAGAAAACGGCGTATTTCTTGGTATTGTTTCAGGCGCATTTATATTAGCTATTTTTTCATATCTAAATTTTACACTCCAATAATCTGTGTTTAGTGGTCCATATTAGTTTACCACTAAATTCTTCTGAAAACAATTTCAAGTTTTATTCAAAACTTGAAACATATGCAAGTAGATAGTAGTTTGGAGTCGCATGAGGATATTATTGAAAATATTTTTTTCTATGAATCAATTGGAACCATTTACTACTGAAGATCTAAAAATAGTTACGATTTTGAAATATTCCCATAGCAAATCCCAAGATGTTATTATAGAAGTATGTCCTAAGCTGCGAAAACAAATTCTGGAGAGATCGTACCTGTATCTGGGGTGGAAACGTTGTTCAGTCAGTGATTATAAGAGTAATTAGATGCTATCAGTGTTCAGGTATAGGCCATATCTCCAAAATCTGTAAACATCAAAAAGTATGTCCTCATTGCTCGGAAGAGCATTCTATAAATGAATGTGGATCAAATTTTAAAAAATGTATAAACTGTGTAAACTATAATATCAAACATAAAACCAGACATGACGTTAACCATAGTACCAAAGAGACAAATAATTGTTGGGTCCTTCAAAATCATATAAATAACTTAAAATCTAACATAATTTATGAATAACAAAACTAAATACAGTAATATTAAAATAGGTAATACCAATGTTCTTTATTGTCTGGTTTTAGTGACATTTGCTCAATTATACCGTGAGCACCATAAGTCTTACCCCCCCCCCCCCCTATCCAACTCGTTACTGGAGTCTTGTTAGGAAAATCGCCGAGACACGTCGATTTTTGATTTCGACAGTGTACATTTTTGTATGAATAGTTTACCCTTAATTTCATCCCTTACTGAAGGGAAGCAACCCTTTCGAAAAATTTAAATAATAATAATAATTTTTATTGACCTTTGAAAACACATAATACAAATTCCATTTTACATGCATATCCTTATAACTATCCATTTATGTTAACAAGAAATAAGGTCAATAGGCCCTTTGATCAGCATAAGCTGTTCTTCCTCAAAGGCCTGAGTACAGAGGAAAAAAAATAATTCATTGCCTGCTTAAGAGCGTAGATACCTGGGAACTTAGATAACAAAGAATTTGTACATACATTAAACATTTTATAAATTTTCATATTTTAAAACTCATAGATTACTTAATTTCTACATTCTTGAATTGCTAATTTTCTAAATTCTTAAGTTTTAACTGTTTTTAAAATATTTTAATTCTAAATTATTAAATTCCTAAATTCCTGAATTTCAAAATTCCTAAGTTACTAAATTAAATTACTGAATCCCAAAATTTCTGCATTGGTCATTGAAAATATTCACGAATAGACGACTCTTTAAAGAGGTAATAGAAAGGTTTTTTAGGGAATCTGAGACATTGTTATATTCTTTCGATATCTGATATGAGTAACTGTTCTTAAACTGCTGTGTATTGTGTTTTGGTACATCAATTTCATTTTTCTTTCGAGTATGCTTGTTATGAATATCTGTGCGGAAGATAATTTTGTTATAAAGGTATGGTGGACATTTTTTCATTATTGTTTTGTGAAACAGGGTTAATGCATGAAGTTTTCTGCGATTTCGCATATTTAACCACTTAGCTAATTTTAGTGTATGAGAAATCCTTTCAAATTTCTTTATTCCATAAATGAGCCTTAGGCAAGAATTTTGAAGTTTTTGTATTCTATTGGAATCATTTACAGAGAGACAGGGCCCGTACAAGTAATCGCAGTAATTAGCATTACTCAGAACAAGAGAATCACATAGTTGAATTTTTAATTCTTTGTTAAACAAATGTCTACTTTGATACAGTGTTTTTAGCTTATAATAAGATTTTTGTAAAATATATGAAGTATGATCAGAGAACTTTAGTTTATTATCAAATATTATGCCAAGATTTCTTGCTTTTTCTGTTATGGGTAAAGATACGTTATTTATGTTGACAGATATGTTATTAGATGGACTGAAACCAAAACATATGACAGATGACTTGTTCGTGTTGATTACTAAGTTGTGCTTGGTCGAAAATTCTATTAGAATGGCATGGGGTGGTGAGTGATAGCTCATTTGAAAGAGGGTTTTATTCTCTATTCAACCATGTAAAAAATTTTGAAATTTGCTTCATTAATTCTCGACTAATTGTTGTTTCAGAATAACGGAAATTAACGTAGCGCACTCATCCTTAGAATTAAATTTCGGCCCTGCATGATTTCGGTTTTGGTTCAGACGTGAAGTAAGACTTTTTGCCATTAGAAGGTCACTATTAGTTTAGTTGCTTTCCTATTTTGTGAGGATTTGTTATTTTTAAACATTAATAAATCAACACGTAAAGAAGCAAATTTAAATTTTTTTTGCACGGTTGAATAGAGAATAAAACCTCCTTTCAAATGAGCTATCACTCACCACCCCATGCCATTTAAATTTTTCGAAAGGGTTGTTCCCCTCCAGTAAGGGATGAAATTAAGGGTAAACTAATCATACAAAAATGTACATTGTAGAAAACAAAAATCGACCTGTCTCGGCGATTTTCCTAACAAGACTCCAGTAACGAGTTAGTTAGGGGGGTAAGACTTATGATGCTCGCTGTATATGATAATAACTTTGATGTAGTTGCAGTATCAGAAACGTGGTTATCCGCGGATATACCACTGTCATTTATAAAAATTAATGGTTACAAGTTTTTCCGTCATGATCGGACTGGTCGTGGAGGTGGAGTTGGTATATTTGTAAAAACCAATTTACTTGCCAGTATGTTTCATCGGATGCTAATTCGGACTTAGAGCAATTATGGATAAAAATTAAGATTAATAATTCATATTATGCTGTTTGTGCTTTTTATCGTCCTCCAAAAGGCTCTATTCCCGCTTTTGTTGATTTGATCGAAAACGCGCTGACATCAGTTGTACCAGAATATCAAAATATTTTTGTTCTTGGTGATGTTAATATTGATCTCTTGAATCCAAATAACGACATAAATAGTTGCCTCTCCGCCTATGGATTAAAACAGGTGATTTCAGAACCTACTAGAATAACCGAAACATCAGCGACCTTGATTGACCCTATTTTTGTTGACAATACAAATACATGTTTAAAAATCGGTACAATTAACGCAGATCTATTTTCCGATCATCGTCTCGCATACGCTATTTTTAAAATTGTCAAAAAAGAAAGATTTGTAACTTTTAGGGATTTTAACCATTTAAATTTAGATACTTTTCGATATGATCTATTTACGATACCATGGGATCAAATTATTTACTTTAATGACATTGAAAGCAAAGTTCGGTTCTTAACAAGAAATATTTTAAACTTATTTAACGCTCATTGTCCATATCGCCAAATACGTGTTAGCAAAACCTATGCACCTTGGATGACACCAAATATTAAATTAATTCTTAAAGAACGGGACAAGGCCTTATTAGAATTTAAACGCAACAAATCTTCCGAATCTTGGAAAGAATATAAAAGGATGCGGAACTTTGCTCTTAATGCCGTTAGAAGCGAAAAATCAGCCTATCTTCGAAATATTAGTAAACAAAATAAATCTAAATTTTTCAAAACATTAAAGGATATGGGTATACAGAGTAATTAAGATAAATATATCCCCTCTAACTTAGCAGATCCTTACAAAATAAATGATACTTTTATTTCTATTTTTCAAAATAGTAATGAAGCATGTGCTGAAAAAATATTACACTACCGAACTAATCGCGTTAATAATTCCTTAAAATTTGAGTTTACACTTGTTGATGAAGATACTATAATTAGGGTAATAAATAGTATTGCGTCAAATTCGAGTGGTTCTGACGGAATTACTCTTCAAATGATTAAACTTTGCTTACCGGCAATCTCGTTGTATTTGACCCATATTATAAATTGCTGCCTAGAAGCTGGCTACTTTCCAGATCAATGGAAAAGAGCAGTAGTAATACCTCTTCCAAAAATTGCGAACCCTATTTCTCATACTGAATTAAGACCAATAAGCCTACTTCCCATTTTATCCAAAGTTCTTGAGAAAATTGTGTACGATCAGGTTTATAAATATGTTAGTGTCAACAATTTATTGCCGGTTCACCAATCAGGTTTTCGCAAAAAACATAGTACAACCACAGCTCTTTGCCATCTAACAGATACCATTAATACAGCCCTAGATAGTAAAGAAGCAACAGCACTTGCTCTGCTCGACTTTACCAAAGCTTTCGACACAATAAATCATCTACTCTTAATTTCTAAATGCAGCTATTATGGATTTACTGACAAACCTCTTTTATTCATTAAAACGTATTTAAAAAATCGCTTTCAAAAAGTTGTAATCAATCAACAGTCCTCAACTCTTAGAGAAATCGAATCAGGTGTTCCCCAAGGATCGGTTTTGGGACCCTTGCTATTTTTAATTTACACTTCAGACTTAGAACTAAATGTGGAGTCGAGCAGTTTGCAGTTTTTTGCTGATGATACCCAAATTGTACACCGCTTAAAGCCACAAGATGTAGTTAGAGCTAAGACCAGAATGAATCGAGATCTTTCCAACATAAATGAGTATTGCTTAAAACATAATCTTCGTATTAATCCATCTAAGTCTAAATTATTAATTTTTAGCCCACATAGTTACAGACAAAATATAAAAAACAACTTGAGTCTTACCATTAATAATGAACCCATTGTAAACTGTGGAAAAAATCTTGGCTTGATTATGGACGAAAACTTAAAATTTGTAGAACATGTAAATGGTAGCCAATGCTACCATCGTTTAAAACTTCTTTATGCGAATAAGTTTATACTTAACAGGAAAATGAAGAAATATCTATGTGAAACGTTTATTATAAGTAAACTCAGTTATTGTGCTATTGTCTATTACCCTTGTCTTGACGTTGTCACAGCAAATCGCATTCAAAAAGTTCAAAATACTTGCTGCAGGTTCATTTATGGTCTTCGTAAATATGATCATATTTCAGAGTCGTTCATGGAACTGGAATGGTTAAATATAAAAAATTTATATATCTATTAATTACTTGCTTTTGTCCATAATCTAATAAACTCATCTGGTCCTGAATACCTTAACAACAAGTTGATCTATCGAACACAGCTACACAATCTAAATATTAGAAGGCAAATGACATTGTCTATGCCTAGACATACTACTTCCCTTTTTCAAAGGAGTTTCATATACAATGCCGTCAAACACTTCAATTCATTGAGCATTAATATAAAAAGTTTACAGTCTGGTACATTTAAGCGCAAGGTAAAGAATGACCTACTCCACCAACAAGGCCAGTAAAAGTTTTAAAAGTTTTAAAATTGTAAGAAATTTTCTTTTATAATAGTTTTGCTAATGTTTTCTTTTTATTTATTTTATTGTTTTTATTGAATTTTATTGTATTTCATATATCTTTATGTAATTTAAGTAACTATTTTATCTCTTTAATGTATTTTATAAAAACTCTATCATATATTTAATGAAGGGGTTAGGTGGAAGAATAGCCTCAGGCTAAATCTCGCCCCGCAATGTACTCATGTATTTATTTATTATATTATTATTATAAATTTATTTTTGAATGTATAAAATAAAAATATTTACAATTATTATAAGGTTTATAAAAATTATATTTTTGTATATAAATTTCTGCTTCGGGTTTTTTGTTCTTATTTATGTTCTATCTTCCTCCTGCAGCATACCAACGGTAGTCACATATAGGTTGAGTGGGGAGGAACTGACCAAATTACAGTAGTGTATTATACACTTACAAAATAAGTTGTTCTTATTCGATTTTTATTTGTTTTCAAGTTACAGGGTAAAACAAAATTTCATTCATGTATTAACGTTTTTTTGATCGTAGCGATATTTTAATAAATTTTTGAAAATGCCGCTATTGGTCGAGGTGGTTCTATTAATTGGCCTCTAAGACCCCCAGACCTTACACCTCTAGATTATTGTTTATGGAGCTGGTTCAAAAATGAGGTGTACAAAGTAAAAGTGGACACTCGACTTGTAAGTATCTCGTTGAGAGAAATGTTTTTTAAAAGAATTTTTTTACTTTTCCATGAATAAAAACCCAAAATAAATTATATTTAATGTTAATGTTATCGTTACAAGCTATGAAATCAGCCTTTATTTTATTAAAATGTTGCTAGGGAAAAATAGAATCAGCAATTCACACACAGTTCACAGAGGTTCATTTACACTACCGGCAACCATATACCGTTTTCCTGTAAAAAGTATATAGGGTCATCGATCATAACTCCTCCATATATGGCATATTTTACGAAGTGAAAAATGCCCTTGGAATTGGATTGGGGGGTTTCAAGTGGTTGACTTTCTTCTATAGCTTCTTTTTTTTGACTTGGGATGTCGGTAAATGTGGTTTTTTCTTATTTCTAATAAATTTAATGATGGCATAAATTTAAAATTGACCCTTAAGTGCGTCGTCAGTGAATTAAAAGTGTCAGGTTTTTATAAAATTTATTTAACTTTTAATATCTCGCTTGTTAAGTCAAGATCCCCAACGTGACGGCTATGAACATGGACATTCTATTCTATAAATAAAATAATAATTATAATCAGTAATATTATATTCGTTATCAGTGCTTTAGTAGAAAAGACTAGAAATAAGTAATATTATATCCGTTATCAGTGTTTTCGTAGAGTAGAGTAGATATTGCATTTTCCATTGTATTCTTTATTTTCTTTGTTCAGTTATAATTTGATAATCAAGGTTTTAACATTGCCATTTTTATTATTTGTAACTCGGATTTCAATACTTTTGAAATAAATATATTTCTAAAAATAACTTCGAAATCCCTTATTACTTAATTGGCGCAGTCAGTGACGGATTTTTATTGGTTTCGCGTACAAAAATCGACGGAAATCGATATAGATTCGTTTCGAACCTTCTGGAAGATTTCGAAGTTTCGGAGTTATTTCCAACTAATTTTGAGAACTGAACGTGAACAAACTGTGAAACAAACTGTGAAATAAACTGTGACAATAAAAATAAAACTGAAAATTTTGAATAAAACTGAGTAGATGTGATTGGCCGATCCGGGACCGGTGTAAAAGAACTGTGACAGTTTACTATTTTGGATTAACACACTATGGGAGTAGCTGAGCATCCACTACTGGTTATGTAAGTGATACTCATTTTCCTTTTTCCAATTTTGTTATTCCTTTACGTATCCTTTTTATTCTATGAGTGAACTTGGCGATTTAATTAACGATTTTTTGAGAATTAATCTTAACGATAATCCACAAATAAATATGGAGAACGCATTTAAAAATTCTTATTTGGAAGTTATTCCAAAATATGATGGAGAACCTGCTGAATTAGCTGATTTCATAGAAGCCTGTGATCTCATTATCACTCAATTTTTTAATAGAGACAATCCACATGCTTTCATTAATAAATTTTTAATAACTTCAATTAAAAACAAATTAACAGGGCGTGCTAAATTAGTAGCTGGTTCACGAGAAATTAATTCGTGGGCACAGTTAAGAAATATTTTGCTACTTAATTTCGCAGATCAAAGAGACGAAAATTCCTTATTAAGAGATTTAATGCTACTACGTCAAGAACAAAATGAAATACCTCAACAGTATTGCTCTAGATGTCAAGACATAAGAAGTCTACTACTATCAAATCTAGCAGTCGGTGAAGTTAATGCCCAAATCCGAAGAGTCAAAATACAAATGTATGATAACTTAACTTTAAAAGCTTTCCTGAGCGGACTTAAGGAACCACTTGGTTCAATTATACGTTCAAGAAATCCAGAATCAATTGAAGCTGCTTTAACACAAGTATTGAGCGAAGAAAATGTTAGTTATGCAAAAAATAAAACTAATAACTTAATTCAACAGCAAAAACGTGTTAATCAACCACAGTTGCCTACAAGTTTTCTACCAAGAGTGCCGATTCAAAGACCTTTCTACAGTCAACCAAACTATCGTTCAAATTTTGTGCCACGACCAATTAGACCAATGCAATTTGCTCAACAATCACAACCTATAAACTATTATAGGCAGCCATTTAGACAACAATCAAATTGGAACCCAAATCGTCAACAACCGAATTGGAACCCAAGTCAACCACAAACAAATCAACAAATAAGACCACCACAAAGAAATGCTTTCCAGCCAAATCCAAACAGACAGTTGCCAAAACCAGTACCAATGGAAACATCATCTTATAATTCTTTGAGACCTGCACAAACTCAGCAACGACAGAGGCAAAACTTTACATTTGAAGAAATATTTTATCAAGATGATGGATTTTCTGAAGAAAACAAAAATAATTCTGATAATTACTTTTCTAATGATAATTATTATGAAACTGCCGTTGAAAATTCTATTGAATAAAATGATTCATTTAATGCAGCAGAATCAGAAAATGTAAATCAAAATTTTCGGCTTGGTCAGAAACAAACCAAGAAGAAATGATAGAAATTAATGCTACATCTACATCTAAATTGCCTTATATTATAATTCCAGAAATTGATGCAAAATTTATGATTGACACTGGATCTACTAAAACGCTAATTAACCCAGAATTAGCTTATAATCTTTATCCTCATCTCATAGAGGATGATAATTTCCAAATACAATCAGCACATACTATTTCATTTTACGATTCCAGTATAACTTTACCACTATCAGAAATTTTTAATAAACCTGATACTTTACAGAAATTTTATCTCTTTAATTTTAATCCAAAATATGGAGGATTAATCGGAATTGATCTATTGAAGAAAATTAACGCAAAAATTGATTTACAAAATAAGATGTTGATAACTCTTGATTCTTCAATTCCACTTTACTTTGATGGAGAAGAACAAAATATCCAAACCGATGAGGAAGATCAAAAAAATATTTTTTATATAGAACTTCCACCCAGGACAGAACAAATTGTTGAAATTCCAGTAAATAAGAATATATGTGAAGGAATTATTAATTATACCAAATATGAAAAAGTTGAAATGCCATCCGCCATTGTTTCAGTAAAAAATCAAAAAGCACTTACTACAATTTTAAATCCAACAGAAGAAACGTTAACCTTGGAATTATTTGAACCTGTCAAAATTGAACCTATTGAAGCTTTCGAAATAAATACATATAAAGAACCACCTGACGAGTATCAAATGAGTTCTTTTGACGAAATACAAAAAGGAAACCTTCAAAGATTACGCTTAGAACACATGAATGATGAAGAAAAGAAACATATTAGGGACCTTTGTTATCAATACAGGGATATTTTCCATTGTGAACAAATACCGTTGACATTTAATAACCAAATTAAACACAGTATTAGGTTAACTGATGAAATACCGATATATACTAAGTCTTACAGATATCCACAAATTCATCAAGAAGAAGTCCGAACTCAGATACATTCTATGTTAGATCAAGGCATAATCCAACCATCAACATCTCCATGGAGTTCACCTTTATGGATAGTACCAAAGAAAATTGATGCGTCCGGAAAGAAAAAATGGAGATTGGTTATAGATTACAGAAAATTAAACCAGAAAACAGTAGATGACAAGTATCCTTTACCAAACATTAATGATATACTAGATAAATTAGGACGAAGTCAGTATTTTACCACCTTAGACCTCGCGTCAGGCTTCCATCAGGTCCAAATGAACCCACCAGATATAGAGAAAACGGCTTTCAATACAGAGAATGGCCACTACGAGTTTAAAAGGATGCCATTCGGGTTGAAGAATGCACCCGCAACTTTCCAGCGTGTCATGGATAACATCCTACGTGGAATCCAGAACGAGAAATGCCTGGTGTACCTTGATGACATTATTATATTCTCTACATCACTCCAAGAACACATTGAAAATTTAAAAGAAGTATTCGAAAGGCTCAGAAATTCAAATTTCAAGATACAATTAGATAAAAGCGAATTTTTAAGGAAAGAGGTAGCGTACTTAGGCCACGTTATCACTCCACATGGAGTACGACCAAATCCAGATAAGATAAAGGCTATTTTAGAATATCCGATACCCACTACACAAAAGGAGATTAAAGCGTTTCTTGGACTTGTAGGATACTATAGAAGATTCATTCCAGATTTTGCCCAGCTTACAAAACCAATGACCAAATGCCTAAAGAAAAACGCAAAAGTATTACATTCACAAGAATTTATTGACAGTTTTGAAAAATCAAAGAAAATTTTATTAAATGATCCGATTCTACAATTTCCAGATTTTAGAAGACCTTTTATATTAACAACAGATGCGAGTAATTATGCCCTTGGAGCCGTCTTATCACAAGGTGAATTGGGAAAAGATAAGCCAATAGCATTTGCATCAAGAACACTCAACGAGACAGAACAAAAGTATTCCACAATTGAGAAAGAGCTTTTAGCTATCGTGTGGTCTACTAAATACTTTCGACCTTACTTATATGGAAGAAAATTTACAATATATACCGATCATCGTCCTTTACAATGGTTGACGTCTCTTAATGAACCAAACTCAAAACTACAACGATGGAGATTACGTCTTGAAGAATACGATTTTGATGTAATCTACAAAAAAGAAAAATATAATACCAATGCCGATGCTCTTTCAAGGATTCAACTTAATCCAATAGATCTCGATACAATGTCAACTCAAGTCGAAAGAGATCCAGAACTCGATATTTTATTAGACGATTTAATAAATTTTGAAGAGGAACAAATTCAAAGCCAACTTGATACCTCAGAACCACCATTTTCCAGAAATCAACAAATTCAACCAACATTAGCACCTGAATCTATGGAAATCGAGTCTATACCTTTAGAAGTTCCAGACGTTATGACGGGAAATACTGAAGAAACAGAAAATTTAAATCTAATACCAATTCTAGATGATGCAGTTGATAAAAAAGAGAGACAATTGATAATCACAACTGTTTATAATAATCCTCTACCACCAAAAGTGCAGAAGAAAGGCAAGCAAACAATAATTCATGCTCAAATTTTACAGGACAATAATGAAGATAATATTAAGACATTATTAATTCAACACTGTGAACCAAGAAAAAAGTATTTTGTCTATTTTGATAGAGACAAAATGTATAAAGACTTTTGCAAAGTATTTTCTGATACTTTCATTAGAGATCACCCAAATTTGGTAAGATGTTTGAACCGAATGATTACAATAGATAATAAAGATGACCAAATCCAATTGATTAAAAATCATCATGAAGGAAAAACTAACCACAGGGGTATACGAAACCTATAAATATTTGAACAAACGATATTATTGGACAAATATGAAAAAATCAATAGAAAACTATATTAATTCATGTCTCGTATGCAAAACTAATAAATATGAAAGACATCCACCAAATATACCCCTAAGAATTACAGAAACTGCAAGTAAACCTTTTGAAAAATTACATGCTGATCTTTTCACTATTGAAGGAAATTCATTTTTTACTATCATAGACGAATTTTCCAAAATGGCACAAGCTTATCACGTTTCCAGTAAAAATGCCATAGAAATAGCAGATAAAATAATTTTATTTTTTCAACATTTTGGAGTACCACAGTCAATAACCTTTGACCCTGGGACAGAGTTCGAGAATGAAACAATTACGACCCTATTAGAAATGCATAAAATCAATGTTCACATTACTACACCACATCATCCACAATCCAATGGATTAATTGAACGATTTCATAGTACTTTGACAGAACTTTACAGAATTATCAAAGAACATTCAACCGATACCCCACGACGATTGATGACCTATGCTGTAATAGGATACAATAATTCAATACACTCAGCGACTGGATATACACCATTGGAGTTATTATATGGCCACACATTATCAAGAAATCCTTATGAAATATTTTATGAAAAAGAATATTACCAGCAATATGTCAATGACCACAGAAAGTTAGTAAAACTAACATATGATAGAATTAAAGACAAAATTCAAAATGACAAAGAGAGAATTATCACTTCCCGTAACCAAAAAGAGAAAGAACAAACCACGTTTAAAGTAGGAGATCAAGTCTTTGAGAAAAATCCAGAAACAGATAGAAATAAAGCAAAAGCGAAATATATAGGGCCTTACAAAATTTTGAGAATAAATGTAGATAATACATGCGCAGTATTAACATCTAATAATCAATCCAAAATAATTCATTTAGACAACTTAAGACATCCTCTTTTTCCAGATCAATCTGCTGGATCATCACGTCAGCAATAGCCGATACTAATGAACCAGTCATAAGAAAAATTGAGGGAAATCTAGGCCTTTTACCTCAAAAATTAGGGACAGTTAAAAATATAGTCGACAAATAGACCTTTTTAAAATCGTTTGATTTTTCTATCATAATCCAAGAATTCCAACAAATAAAAGAAAACTTCAATCACATAAAAAATTCATTAGAAATTACTCCACATGGATCTGGTTATTCGAGAGAATCCCTTAATTATCAATATATTTTGGAACATATTTTACAAGAGATAAAAGTAAAGTTGAACGAACTATTTCCTAATTATTTTACTAATAGAAAAAGACGGGGATTAGTAAATTTTCTTGGTGGCGTAGTCAAGGCAATAACAGGAAATCTCGATGCAGAAGATGGTCAGCGTTATGAAGAAACTTTACAAAAATTAGAAGCTCAGCAAACTAAGCAAAAGATCCTAGCAGAAAAACAAATATCGTTAACAGTAACAGCTATTGAGAAATTTAATACTACAATCAGTAAATTGACGACAAATCAAGCAACATTGAAAGAAAAAATTATACAATTAGAGGCAGCAGCCAATAATAGAGCAATACAGGAAGCAGATACATATACTATGTTGAATTTATATACAATTTATATTCAAATGATCACAGTCTCAAATTCCATGCTGAGAGTCATAGAAGAACTAGAAACCGCTATTACATTTGCTAAGATGTCTGTACTACATCCATCAATTATTCAGCCAGAAGACTTCCTTAATGAACTCAGAAATATCCAAAAACATATCAGAAAAATCATCCTTCCGTATGCTGTTAATAAAAGTACTATACTTCTCTTCGAGAAAATTACTAAAATCAAAGCCTACCAAAAAGCTACTAAATTTGTTTTCATATTAGAAATTCCATTGATAGAACCTACACCTTATATGTATTATCATCTTTATTCTTTTCCAATGTTGACCAACCAAAACCTTTTCCAATTTATTATCCCAAAAAATAAATTCCTTTTTATTAATGAGTATCATTACATGCTTTCTAATTCGGAGTGCCAAGAAACCACGCCTGAAGAGTATATGTGTCCACTACCAGAAGTATCTTCTCTACATCCAGAAATGCCATGTGAAGTTCAGTTAATCCAGTTTACACAAAATTACAGTAATTGCAATCCGAAACTAATAAAAATGAAAAACAAGAAAATTCAAAAAATAAGTGCCAATCAGTGGATTATTATTGCTCCAAACGAGACGACCATTACGAAGATATGTAATATAGAAGAAAAAGAAGTTATCCAAGGAAGCTACATATTAAAAATTCCGAGTACATGCCAAATCAGAATTGACAACACCATTCTTCAAATCCATGAAGACTCCAAAATACAAACGAAAATAGTAAACATTCCACAATTGAATTTTAAAATAGAATCCACTGAAAAGAAAAATCCGACTAAAATTGATCCAATTGAATTAGAGTCAATAAATCTCGATGATATGAATTCAATTAGAAATAATATGAACAATGGTTTAATAAACCTTCAAGAAGAAAAACCAATAATATCTTCTCACTTGAGTTATTGGACCATATTTATTTACCTTTCAATATTAGCAGCAGCAATGTTTTTATTATGGAAAAAATGTTTAAGACGTAAAAATAATACCAATATACCAATTCCTGAAGAGCGAAATATACCAATAGAAGAATTACGGATTAGAAATTAGGATTCCATCAATTACACCCTAATTTCTAAACAACGGCGGGAGGTGTTAAGTCAAGATCCCCAACGTGACGGCTATGAACATGGACATTCTATTCTATAAATAAAATAATAATTATAATCAGTAATATTATATTCGTTATCAGTGCTTTAGTAGAAAAGACTAGAAATAAGTAATATTATATCCGTTATCAGTGTTTTCGTAGAGTAGAGTAGATATTGTATTTTCCATTGTATTCTTTATTTTCTTTGTTCAGTTATAATTTGATAATCAAGGTTTTAACATTGCCATTTTTATTATTTGTAACTCGGATTTCAATACTTTTGAAATAAATATATTTCTAAAAATAACTTCGAAATCCCTTATTACTTAATTCGCTTTTTACCATTAGTGACAATTCATTTTGACTCACGTATTTTTTTATAATGCATATTTTTCTTTTACAAATATTTTAAATGCTACCTGGCAACCAAATCACTGTGTTCTTTTGTTTATTTTATTGAAATCCAAATCATGGAGGATTTTAAAAAGATTCGCACAGCAGCGAAAGCTCAAATCACAAGGGTTGAACATTGGTTTCGCCACAATTATGAATTACAAATATCAAATTTTGAAATACAGTATCAAATAGACACCTTACAAAAAAACATTGATAAATATAACCTATCACAAGATGAAATAGAACATTTAAAAAATTTAGATGCTACTTTAACTGATAATAAAAACAGATTAGAATATGAACAACATTTTATCAAATTATATTCAGAATTAAATAGCATGTTGCAAATTTCACAAGCTAATACTGTCACTCAAGTCACTCAACCTATTATTGAAGTATCACAGTCACCAAATATTAAATTGCCAGTTGTTAACATTCATTCATTTTCAGGAAATTTACAAGAATATAAAAGTTTCATTGATTTATTTACCGCACTCATTACTAAAAATTCAAAGCTGTCTGAATCGGAAAAATTGTATTATTTACGGAGCTATCTCACAGGAGAGGCTTTACAAATTGTTAATAAATTACCAGTAACTAATGATAATTTTGAAATTGCTTTAGAACTATTAGACAAAAGATTCAATAACAAAAAGCAAATAGTTAATAGTCACATTCACCAATTATTCAATGTACCGTCAATTGACAAATGTAATCAAGTAAATTTGAGGCGTTTCATAAATAATTCAAAATCAGTATTAGATTCAATATCAAATTTAAATTTATCTCATGAAGAATTATCCGAAGCACTGTTATTGCATGTTTTAGAAAATAAAATTGATTTCAACACCAAACAAGCCTTTGAGCAGTCTGTAGACAAACATAGCTTAACTCATGTATCACAATTTTTAGAATTTATCGAAGATAAATGCATTGCTTTTGAAAATACCGCTAGATTAGATTTTTCAAAACCCAGAACAAATTTAAATGTTAATTTCAACTCAAATGTCGCTACTAAACAAAATAATCAATTTCAAAAATCTTTTTTGCAAACAAACACATTTCACCGAAGCCTGGCTACTGTTAAAACTTGCTTCTATTGTCAAAAAGATAATCATAACATATTTAAGTGTCACGATTTTTCAATATTGGCTCCTAGAGATCGATATAACTTCATAAGAGACAAAAATCGTTGTGTAAATTGCCTAAGCGACAGGCACACCATAAAAGATTGCATATCATCACATGTTTGTCAAGATTGCCAACAAAAACACCATACATTATTACACTTCAAACAAAAATTCACACCACAATATCCACAAACTTCACACAGCAGACCATATAATCAAAATCAACCTAGTACATTTCAAAATACAAACAATTACAATCCACAAGACAATATCACGCGATCAACACCGCGAAACACATCCCGTCTCAGCCAAAATGGCTCGCATCAAAATATGCCCACCACAAGTTTATCTGCCCTCACTTCAAATAAATCTTTTGTTTTACTTGCCACAGCGCAGGCGTACGTCACCCCAAAAAATGAGAACCCATTGCTAGTTAAAATTCTTCTAGACAATGGCAGTCAAACTTCATTTATAACACAAAGTCTCGCAGATCGTCTAAACTACAAAACATACGACAATAATTTAGAAATTTCTGGCATACTCAATGATTGCAGCGAAGTTCATAAGTCAATAAATGTCAATATTTCACCAAAAAATAATCCATCAAAATATTTCAAATTGTCCTGTTCCATAGTAAATTCAATCACCCAAAAATTGCCTCAAGTTTCCATTGACATATCACGTTTAAAAATACCTTATTATTATTTAAAAAACCTTGCTGACGAAACTTTTAATAAACCGTCAGAAATTGACATTCTAATTGGTGCTGACATGTATTACAATTTTTTAAAAGGGGGTTTCAAAACTCTTGCTAGGGGAATGCCCTCTCTCATTAATACACATCTAGGTTGGTTGCTTTCGGGAACCGTCCCACGTTATTGTTTAAACGAATCATAATCAGATCATACCAAGATCCACTCTTTTTTTTCAATAAATAATCAAACAAATAAAGAAAACACATTACACTCATTATTAGAAAACTTTTGGGAACAGGAAGAAATTTCAACTTCTAATGCACCAACTTTATCTCCAGACGAACAAAAAGCCGAAAATATATTTTTAAAGTCAAAAGTAATTCTCCCAGATGGAAGGTACCAAGTAGACCTACCTTTAATTTCGCCGGACGCGAACATATCGCTAGGGACATCATTTCACACCGCTAAAAATAGATTCATTCGCCAAGAAACCAAACTTCATAAAAACCCCTCTCTTTTTAAAGAGTATCAAGAGCAGCTGGCTGAATACCTTGACCTAGGTCAAGCCAAGCGAGTTCCATTGACCTTGACCAATAAAGTAGGTCAGCATAAATATTTTGTTCCACACTTATGCGTTGTAAAAGAAAACAATATTTCTACAAAAGTTCGCATTGTTTTTGATTTCTCATGTAAAAGCTCCTCACAATTGTCATTAAACGACATAACTTTAAAAGGTCCTCAGGTACAACCTGACTTATTTGAAATATTATGCAAATTTCGCATTACCAAATATGTACTCACAGGAGACATACAGAAAATATATCGTCAAATTCAAATAAATCCAAATCAAACCTTTTTACAGAATTTATTGTGGAGAGATTCTCAAGACTCTCAATTTGAATGTATAGAATTAACTACAGTTGCCTTTGGTCAAACCAGTTCTCCATTTTTAGCTTGTCGAGTTTTAAAAGATATTGCACAAAATAATTCACATTACACACTAGCGACACATGCTTTGCTATCA
>OV651826.1:0-165013 GCA_927349885.1 Psylliodes chrysocephalus
TTTTCCGTCCACCGCCCCTATACAGTGTGGGAAATTAGCATTTTTTACAAAATCCAAAGATATTTTTCCCCACTGTTCTTTCGAAGGGGTGGGTAGAAATTCTGATTTCATTACTATCCAGATAGCTCTACAAACTTGTTTTACTATTATACTAGCTGTAGAAATACTGATCCTGTATGTGTACTAAAGATCTGTGAATGAGAAGCCACTTGCAAGATACCTAAACGAAGAATCTACTAAGTTTCTTATTGTAACTTCATACAAGATTTTGACATTTCTGTTCATTATTACAGGAAAATAAATAATGAGAGGGTGGACAAATATTCGAGATGCCTTTGTGTAGTTTTGCAAAAAAAGAAAGAAAAAACAAAATCTGGTGCTGGGGTCTCTAAACTTAAAAAGTATGTTTACAGTGACCAACTAAAATTAAAAAATATATATATACAACAAGGAACGTTGAAGACAATTTTGTAAGAGACAATGGCGAAACTGATAACCCTGAACTCCAAGGTGACATTGACACCAATGAAAATTCAACTCTATCCACTCCAATCAGAAAATCTGACAAGAATATGGATTGTTCTTCAAAAATGCGCCAGAAACGGTCTGATGAATCAGAAATAAAGATATTGGGAGCTCTTTAACGATGTGCCAAATAGATATTTATATTTTTTTCATGGGATGATGCTTGCGTTGGAAATGTTTAATGACCAGAAAGTTTTAAAATTTTAAATGGGGGTGTTACAACTCATTTCCAATTTAAATGATGAAAAACGAAAAGTCTCTCAACCTTTCTATTATCCGTTATCTCAGCCTTAGTTTACAATATTTCCTAATCCTCGTCTGTATATATTTGCTCAAGGACACCGACTTCAACAACAAGCTTCCTACCGTTACCAAAACTACGATACATCTGCAGCTTCAAGATCTTATGCACCGCTAAATTGACCTATAGAAGTACCTTCTCCTTCTTCAACCCAGTCTATTTCATCTTCATACAATTGGATTGACTTTTCAACCCTAAGTTGGATAGATATTATTTCCGTATTTCTTTTATCAGGGACCTACAGTTTGACATAATCCGGTAGAAAGCACGCCTTCTATATTTTCTTGTACTACATCGCTTGATGGTTTCTGAAGTACTTAATTATATCAAGATATCCATAATCAATATCTTGAATATTGTCGTCCTGTTTATTACATCGATTAATATTGGAATAGCTGTAGTAGTCGCATTTGGTTTCGTCTTCCATGCTGTATAAGTTAACATAGTTCAAAGTCCAGCTAAGTATTCTGCGAGACGTAGTTTGCTGTTCACAACTACATTCAGCTGTACCTTTCCTATGGACAATCCGTCACAAATGGAGTCAACCTAGATTTAAGGATATTTATTTAAGTCCAGTGATCGAACCACGAGTTCACCAAAGAATAATACATTTTTTTTATTAACTATTTAATTTAAATATAACATTACTGATGATTATAATTTGGTACATAATTTAGAACATAGCTATAAAAGATATTCTGTAGTATTAATATTTATAGGATTAAACGACTTACCTGGAAGGAAGTTCAATCCAAATTGTACTAGTGGTTCCGTAGAGTAGGTCACATGGAGTAGTATGCAGAACTGCAGACGAACGTACCGTATTTTTGAAAGTCAAACAACCGCGCCTCTTACCTACCTGTTCCATCCCCAACTGTTAACTGTCATTGCAAAATTTATCCTTATTTATTTTTTGGTTTTGATTTAATGGGAAGGGAGGGTTGGGAGTGACCTACTCTACGGAACCACTAGTACAATTTGGATTGAACTTCCTTCCAGGTAAGTCGTTTAATCCTATAATTGTACTACTTGGTTCCTAGGAGTAGGTCACATGGAGTAGCTGTTTAAAGATAATCAAAAACAGAAAATAAGTCAGAAGGTGTTTCAAAGAAAAACATTTAATGTGCATTTTGAACACAAAACATCAAATAGTAAATATAAACAAATAAACATTTTTTTTTTAAATATTTGAAAGAAAAATTTAGAACACATCTATGTGTGTAGTAAACCTACAATTGCATCATCAAATTCTGTTTCCTTTTTTAGAGGTCTATGGTAAAAGGTATGAAAAACATTGGATTTATTAGACCACCCAGCTGATTTTCTAATTGTATCTATGGAAACCCCAGCTTTAAAGGCAGCTGATGAAGCAGCATGCCTTGTACTATGGGATTTTTCAGGATTGCATTGTCTAATTGCACCTATTAATAACAATTTTTTAATTTCTGTATTTAATATTGTGAGTTCTGAAACAGAAACTACTTTCATAGCAGGATCTTTGGCTTGAAAAGGTCGAGACTTGAATGGAATTTTATACCCTCCAAGCCACTGCAGTATAATTTTGTTGTAGGTAATTTGTTCCCAGTTATCTTTAAAAAACTTTAATTGACCTGCATATTTTACCTCTTTTAGCGGTATCTCGATTGCGGGATCTTCTTCCTCTGATTGATTCGGTTGTTTTCTTTGTTCTTGAAATATTCCCTGTTCCTTGCTCCTGATTTTATTCTCCCCTGGAAATTTTTCTTCCGAAACTTGTAGGTACTGCCCCGAGGAAAAAAATTATTCTGGTCCCGTTCTCTGGATGGCTTCAATCTTGTTTTTAATTTGTCTGCTTCTTGAGCTTGTTTTAATAAATCTGCTAAGTTCGGGCCAAAAAGATTTCCCTCTACAGCAGTGTTATTTAATATCTTTTGGATTTTTTGGTCAACAAATGGCATAATTGACATTCTTCTATGGCCCGAAATTTTATAATGTACCTTTGAAAAAAACTTTGAGGCATCGGAAATCATTGACAGCAGCGCCTTAGGGTCTATGTTGTCTGATTTTACTGTGTCAAATACTTGGCCTAAAACACTTAGGCCTAAACCAAGTTGATCTTGTAACTTTGAGAAAAAAGTATCTTGTTTTTGATTAAAATCTGGAAGGAGTGACAGAATCTCCGGATTCATTATGGGACTCTGAAGTGCTGAACAATTTGTAGAGAAATTCCATTGTTCTAAGAGAGTATTTTCCATCTGTCGATCAAAACCCTTCTGTAAAAAACAAGTCCACCGGGTTGCCAGTTGTTCTGGAATCTGTTTTCCTTCTGCGAACTTCTTATTAGGGTCAGTTCCAAGAACGTCTGTTAAATCCCCGTCTTTTGTGCAATGCACATCAGCCTGAACAGTAGAAATTAGGGGTTGTTTTGAAACTTCGGTGTCAGAGACAGATGCATAGTCATTTGAAGTTGAAGTGGAGTCTGACGAAGACGCCTCCTGGTATAAAAGAAAGAAGAAAGGAGGTCCTGTATAGTAAAAATCAAAAATGATTTTGAATATTTTTGTATTGGCAAAATATGCCCCACTCTCCCTCATTTTATTTTATGGCTACAAAGTAGCCTATTTCCTGGATTTAGTTATCTCACTGCAAAGCAGGGATATCCAAGATAAGAATATGTCTTTTTAACAACAATCGCAAAGCGATATTGCAAAATAAAAAATATTTTCTTTGTTTCATATTTGCTTATTTTTTAACCTGTTTACTGCAAAGCAGAAACTTTTTAGTTTGATTTATTAACCGGGTATTTAATATTCTATCGCAAAGCGAAGGTATATCGATACACCAGATACCGGTGTTTTCAGTTTTCACTCAAGGTCACTTTGTTTTTACACTTTTACATAAAAAAAAAATTGTACTCACCAGAAAGCATATTATCTAATTGTTCTTGAAATAGCTTTAGCTTTTTCCGCATTTTATCCAACATTCCTCTTTTGCGCTTAACCATCATTCAAACAATTCACAATTTTCACTTTCACGAAGAAAACGGCAAAACAACACAATACGTCGACGTACAATTTTGCAATGACAGTTAACAGTTGGGGATGGAACAGGTAGGTAAGAGGCGCGGTTGTTTGACTTTCAAAAATACGGTACGTTCGTCTGCAGTTCTGCATACTACTCCATGTGACCTACTCCTAGGAACCAAGTAGTACAATTATTTAATATTATACATTTTTTCTAATTAACTATAATAATTAAAAATTACAATTGTAATCATTAACTTCAACTATTGCGATTGTTAAGTTGATAAAGGTCATCATTTACATATAAACAAAACCAAAAACCATATTTTGAGTATAATTTGAAAATAAATTGAGAGTGACATAATAGGTTGTTTCTTTTCTTTTTTTTTGGTACATAAATTTTCCCCTTTCAGATAAGTTAATTATCATTGTTTATTTGAATATTGGTCAATATCAAACTTTTCATTTATACAATCATTGTAAGTAACTTTAAATTTTGCAACTTGGGAAAGTTTTAGTCTTATAGTTTTTGATATTGACATTTATTTATTAAAGTTGCATGGCGCTCGACATTGTTACTTTACTCAAACACATTAATTTCATTCCAAATTCACCCTAGCTCTCCAGACTGAAAAGCTGCCGTTCGTAGTGTGTTGTACTTAAAATTCATAATATTCAAATTTCTATTTTTTTTAAAAATCAGACATCTCAGAAAAAGTGCGGCACACGACCAAAGGTGAGCTTTTTTTCTAATAATATAAATATTATTATATAATTTGCATACATTCATATCGCTTATATCGTTGTTTTTGTTTATAGGTTGTCCCAAATGTCAACCGTGTGGCCCCGGTTCACTTGTGGAGATGGGAATGGTAATCTGGGATTACTAATGTTTTGTTTTATAAGGGGGACGCCAATTAGATTTAGCTGAGCTTTAAATAAAGTAAAACAATCCTATCTTAAATCTAATAAAGGCTGAGGGAATAAAAGACAATCTTAACTTACACTTCTTTATTTCACATAAATCAGTTCTTCTTCTACTTTTAATAACAGAGTATAACAAAACAGATTATTGACCCGTAAAACCGACTAAGTTATATTCCTTTACTAAGTTACAAAATAAACCTAGTTAAAAAAGAATAGGTAACAAAATACCTTAGACTCGTTATATAGGTGTTTCTCTAAAACTACCTACCTAGTAACCGGTTGCCGTACTTACTATATGTACTAAAATCTAGCAAAGTTGGGTAATTAAATACAACTGTATACCTTCAAGTAAAAGATATAGTGTTTTAGTTATTCAACACAGAAACTATAAGTAAAATAAAAGTTTAATAGAGTGATCAATGTCATATGCTTCACTAGCGTACATTATTATACCAACAGGCATAAGGTAAACTCATAAAATAAAAATAATAAAATGGTGAAATGTTGAAATGTGAGTTAAATAACGAAAGGTTTTATTACATAACAAAAAACCAAAGAATTAACTTAGCAGCTCCCAGAATGACACTTTTCCCTAGTCTACCTTCACGTTCTCCATCATAGCTTTCCCAAATATGGCGTTTAGACTATATTGAGCTAAATTACTTCCACCCTTACAAGTGAGGTATCCAGCTCATTGGAGATCAATAAAAAACTTCCCTCAGCGCCTCCAGCAGTTCCAAAAAAGTACAAAAACCCAAATCAGTTTAAAATAAACTAAAAATTTAAAGTCCCCCTAATAGATTAATATAGAACAACAATTACTAACATTCCGTAATAGTGAACCCTTGAATAAAATGTTATATTTACAGTAGGTACCCGAAAACAAAACAAAATTACGGAAATATAATATTTTCTTTTCCCAAATTCAGCACTCGGCTGGAACAAAACATTGATTATTGTGACAAAAATGAAATAAAATGAGGGTTTCCAAATAATCGCTCCATCAATTCATAACACCATCCATAAAAATAGTAAATACATTTGAGGTTGAAGATATAAGAATAACTAAACAAAATAGAAATAACAATTGCCCCGGATATGCAATATCCATCATTATAATGTTAATTTTAATATTAATGTCACAGTTTTGGAATTTAATTAATGCTTCTGCATGTGGAACCCAAAAGTATATGGCACGTTATAGAATTCTGCTACTGTATAATATGGTATATTTTGAAGAAAAGCCTTAGTTGATGTTCGTAACTTATCATATTTATTTATAGATTTTAACTGTATCAAAAGGTTATACAATTATACATTTTTTTGGCATTATGGGTGATATTCTTTATTAGGTCAGAGGTAGGAATTGTTAAATAAACATCAGTATCTAAATCGGTTATCTACGAGTTGGTCTTTCCGATAAATTTTGAATGTGCTTGTTGGGAACATAAATAGCAGGAAGAGTTAGAATTTTGAATTTTTTAAAGTAATTTTCACAATGTGTCCTACTACTTAATCCAAATCCATAGCGAATTGCTCTATTTTGTAATTTGAAACTAGAACCCCAGAAAGGTAAACCATAGCAAAAGTGAGATTCGAATAAGGAAAAGTAGATTATTAACGCAGTAGAAGAGGTCAGCTCTTTGGAAACCGATTTAATGGCAAAATATGCAGAGGATATTTTTTTTGCTAAGATATCAATATGAGCAGACCATTTTAGGAAATCGTCTAAATAAAGACTTTAGAACTTAATTAAATTCACTGTTAGAATCGGCTTGTTGTTTAGAGTTAAAGGTTGTAAAGTACCTCTGTAAGATAATGCTACAGTTTTACTGGTATTGAAACAAAGCCAATTCGAATCAGACTAGGTCTTAATAGTCACTAGATCTTTGCTTATGATAGATTGTCTGCATGTCAGAATTAATTCCAGGTTACACTCGTACCATCGGCAACTAAAGTAATTCTACCACTTAGTCTGTGATATCGTTGATAAATAATAAAAATAAAATTGGACCTAATACTGAACCTTGTGGTACTCCACTGCTTATTGGTTATTTGTACAATCCTTACCATTCGCCCGCACCTGTTTATTTCTATTTTCCAGGTAATTTTTCGTAGTTTTTTAATTAAAATTTTATGGTTAACACAAATCAAAGGCCTTTGCGAAGTCACAAAATACAAAATCCGTGAAGAGTTTATCATTAAGTGATGTATATATTTTATTAAGAACGGAAAACATTGCCTTGCTTGTGCATTGTTTAGGTAGGAAGCCATACTGATGAGCTGTTAGAATGGTATATTTGAGAAGAAACGGCAGGGGCCCTTTCCTTGGCTATCGTTTTCTAAAAAACGTATACGCTTTAGCAACATGCGAGCGGTTCTCTATTCTCGACATTCGTTTTAAAAGCGTGTACATTTTTAAAACGGGTATTTTAAAGCGAGCGGAATTTTTCACACGTTTTTCATAAAACGTGCATATTTTAATGACATGACATTAGATATAGATATATGTCACTTTTATGTTTATTTCAGAACTTTAGGTGATATTGATTGATTTTAACAAATTAACTACTTTGCTGCTTATATCTACTTTTTATCGAGACTTACAAATATCTAATATCTTATTAATACGGTTTGTAGTATTAAAAAAAAAGGACAGTGACTTGGAATTTCTTTCAATTATTATTAATTGAACAACTGGAAAACTTGGAAGGTAGAAATCCTCGAAGATTCGGACTTGACTTTCAAAGGAATAAGTTGTCATTGGTTGAAACTCTACGTCCCTACATCCAGCTTCAACAAATAGGAACAGATTTAGAACCAAAGTTAAATGTACAGTTTTACATATGTATTACTGTACAAGAATTGAAATAATAATTAATGTATGTTTTATTTACAGATATTAATTTGCTTGAGGTTTTTTGCTAGTGGTAGTTATCCATTTATCAATTGGACATTGGAAGTAATTACCACTTCAAAGTGTCGCAATCTTCCGTATCACGTTGTATCCATGAAGTTGTGGATACTATAAACCGACCAGAAATTTTTGCCAGTTTGTAAAATGGCTACAAAATATGCAAGGGCTGAATGAGATAAGAAAAAGGTAAATTTATGTTTTAAATCAAATGTTTATTGTATCCGTAAAACTATTTTTGGTATTTCATGAAGTATGATTTTCCTGGAATTATAGGATGCATTGACTGCACCCATATAGCTATTTTTCCCCCAAAAATTAATGATCCAGTGTATCCTGAGCATTTATATGTAAATAGAAAAAATTATCATTCAATAAATGTACAATTGGTTTGTTGTGAATATAATAATTATTATATAATTTTGGGCTCATATAGAATTATTTTAGATTTGCGATCATAATTTGAAAATATTGAACGTCAACGCTCTTTATTCAGGAAGCACTAATGATGCATTTGTATGGAGTAACTCAAACGTCCATTATATTTTAAGGACTTAAATTAGGCAAAATACGTTCTCTCCTTTTCGAGAACTATTGAAAACTAAATTGAAAAAGTTTAGGGTCGATATGAAAATACAATTGTTTGAAAAAATATCAAATTTCTATGTTTTTTATTTGCCTGATGAAAATAAGTTTGGTACTTATTTCAATAAACTTTTTTGTATAAGTTAATTAACTAGTGAAAAAAATGTATAATTTGGTGCATGCAAATGGTTTATAGTGTATGCTTCAACTTATTTAAAATTACTGTGCTGTATAGATTAGCACAAGCAGTTATAAAATATATTTCATCTATATTTAATTGTTTATTTTAGGTGATTCTGGCTATCCATTAAGGACATGGTTACTTATCCCCGAACCTCAACCAAATACATCAGAAGCAAGATATAATACTAGGCATAAATCTGTAAGAAGCCTAATTGAACGTTGCAATGGTGTTCTTAAAATAAGGTTCTGATGTCTACTACACGGCATGCTAAATTACAGCCTCTAAAATTTTAAATACATGTGTTGAAAACAACTTGCCTGAACCAGAAAATGATATTGTAGAAAATAGTGATTTTGGAATGTATCATGAACTACATGGTCATGTTGTCAGGCAAGATGTTAACAGGGATAATCCAGAGCTGACTGCAGGTAGAAAATTACGTAATGTAATAATTGAAAATTTATGAATATATTATCTTGAAATAAATTTTTTCTAAAAATATAAATTTTTATATATCCGATAAAACTGGTGATAATTAAAAATGAAGCAAGAACTTTAACTGGTAGAAAAACATTGGTCTCTAACCTTTTTATTTTCAGAAAATAGGATAAGGGTTACAAAAACACCTACTTAATCTAATATGCTTCTGCAAAAGTACCTACTGTCTAGGTGTTTTCACATTTTATTAAAAATAAAAATACCAATGTTAAATCTAAATTTCATATACATGGGCACAATATTTATGTAATGTTCTTAGAAATAATTTTCAAGGCATCTGCTATTCTTATTTTTGCAAAAATGCTCTCCATGGCTGTGGCATTTCTCTTTCTCGCTTCAGCACTTCTTTCCTGCACACCAGCTATTCTTTCTTAAAATTGTAGCTTCCTTTCTTAGTAATTTTCTTTTAATTGCGTTTTTGCAGCTATGTCTACACGCAAGTTTTCTGCTGCCTTGGCTGTGTGATAGTTTAGATTTTTTGCGGTATTAGAACTGGTTTCTGTTAGGTTTTCCTTCGGAAACGATAGCAACTGCTTGTTCAAAAACTACAATACTGTCATCTACTAGATCAAATAAAATAGAAGTATCTGATTCTTGGACAAGATTTATGATGTTTAGTTTTAATGAAGCGAAGGGGAAATGCTGCAAAAATTTAGTATCAATATCTTCATAAAGAATATTCCAATCAGCAGCTAGACATAAATTATAAAAATTTACAAAATTTTGTTTTGTGGAGATTCTACCAAACTGACACTTTTTTAGGAGCTGTACGTGGTATCACAAATTTGGAAAAAAAATGCTTCGTGGTCTGAGAGACCTGAGCTAATTACTCATTACATCAGCGTTTGTCTGTGAATCGGTTTAAGAGGGAATTGAGGGATCATATTTTGTTAGAATAAGAATAACTGAATAAATAAATATTTTATTGCAATCATACGTTTCTGCTATGTAATTCATTAAATTATCCGGTATGCGTCACTCACTGTACTGTATGTGTTAGGTGGAAGAGCAGATGCATGCATGCATGCCGTACTAGCATAGTAACACGCATACTGAATCTCTTTCAAAATTTTTCATTTATTTATTTGGAATATTTTTCTGTTAATAAAGTAATTTATTATTATATTTTACAAGAACTTCTGGACTTGTATGTCAACTTTAAACCCACTATAAATACCAAATTCGAAATTAAAATTATGTCTACAAATAGTGACATTGAAAATGGTGTAGATATAAGAGGACTATTTAGAGATGCATTAACAGAGTTTTGGACACATTATTATGAAAAATGAAAAATTTAAAGTCAATGGTTTAATAAATTGTAAATAGCTGTTGAAATTTTATAGAATTATGATTTGGGATTTATTACTTATTTAAATAATTATTTATAGCCTTTAAATAGATTTGTTTGCCCGATTCCGCTGATAATAATTTAAAAAGTCCTCCGAGGGGGTTTGACGTGTACCACCTCTCTACCTACCATATGCCTTTCTAGCTTCTGTCCCTGCTATACTAGTTAAAACAAAATATTTTGGATAAATTAGTATTTAGAGATTCTTTGAAAATAAACGAACATATTTTGTTTTCATTTTTAAGTTACGAGGGTTGGTCAATTTTTTTGTATATATTTGTATCCAAAAATATTTTGAATTGGTAATAATGGATTTTAAATATTAATTCAGATACAAATTCATACTGCAATGAAAATACTCCAACGGATAAAGAAAATATAGCTATTAAAAACAACAATTTCAAGGAATTTCTATAGTATCTTAATATTATAAATAAAAAATATTTTTTTTTAGTTAGAGATGGATAATTCAAATCAAATATCTCCTTCAAATAAAGTTTATCATTATTTATGTACTGTACAGTATTCAAATTCACAAACAGAAGATGAATATGATTTTACTGATGTTATCATTTATCATTTTTATCACCTTCTGGAAGTGAATACATTCCTTCTTCACGTTCATCAGCAGCTTTTATAAATTGGTATAAAAGTAGCCATGAAAATGAAAATATTTCATTCCTGCCTAGCAGCGGTGCCAACGATAAGGTACCTTTTAAGATACAGTATTTTTGGTTTTCATGTTTAAAATAAAGATACATTTTTAGAAAGTTTAAAAAATCTAATATTCTTCAGTTTTGGCGCTTATAAATTTTTAATATAGTTCAAAGAAATCAAAAAAAATGTTTTATAAATATTCATTCTTAGAAAAATCAAATAACTGATGATAACAATTTTCTTGAAAATAAAAATATTACATCCTTAACTAGCAGCGTTATTAACCTTTAATTAGTCGCGCCGGCGCCTTCCCATGCGCCAAAATTTTTCAACTTACTACCTCCACTTTGTCAGAACACATTTATGTTCATCTTGCATAAATACCCTATTAGTAGTGTTTCAGTTCTCAGTGGAGTAGATTGTGTCTGTAGAAATATTATTTATTTGTGTTAGAACAGCGATAATTGAAAGCGGCGCACGAAGTGGCGCATTCCAATACGCCGCGCGAACGATAATGTAAGTATATACACAATATATTTTATTTCAGAACTTTTTAGAAAATGAGGAAAAATTTATATATAAAAAGTATATAAAAGGTTTGACTGAGAGCGAACTTCTAGAATTTCTCAATGAGGAATCAGAGCCCGAACAGTCTGATGCTTCAGATATCAGTGAACTTGAGCATATTTCGGGGACATCACATGATAGCGAGTCAGAGCAAGAGGAAGAGGATAAAACCGACCAAACTATAGAAAGCACTGATGGATGTTTTTTTGGGCGAGTCACTAAAAAGTTTCCAATTCCATGTAAGTGGCTCAAAAAATCTACAAAAAGTAAATATTCTCGAACGTCATCTAAAAATATTTTGGTCAAAGTTTTACCTGGTCCAACTAGAAGCGGTTCCAATGTTACGGATGAAATGAGTTCGTTTTTTAAATTTTTTAATAATGAGATCATAGACTCTATAGTAAAACATACTAATGAATCTATTGTGGGGAAACAAATGAAATATCAAAGATCACGAGATGCTAAACACACTTGCAGAACAGAAATATTAGCTTTTTTTGGTCTTCTATATTTAGCAGGTGTGAAAAAAGCAAACCATACCAGTTTCTTGGAATTGTGGGCTACGGATGGAACAGGTGTTGATTTATTCCGAAAAACCATGAGTTACAAACGTTTCAATTTTTTATTATCCTCTGTACGATTAGAAGACAAGGAATCCAGACCTGAAAGAAGACTAACAGATAAATTAGCTCCAATACGTTTTGTATTTGAAAAATTTAGAGAAAACTGTAAGAAAAATTACACTGTTGGAAGTTTTATCACCATTGACGAGAAACTTGATCCTTTTAGAGGACGTGTTCGTTTATTCAATACATTCCAAATAAGCCCGCAAAATATGGGTTAAAATATTTTGTTATGTGTGATTCTAAAACTTTTTATGTCAGTAATTTTGAACTGTATGCTGGACAGCAGCCTCAAGGGCAATATAATATATCCAATAGTCCCAGCGATATTGTAATGAGATTATGCAGTGATGTAAAGGGCAAAAATAGAAACCTAAGATGTGACAATTGGTACACAAGTTATCCATTAGTCAAGAATTTGTTGAATGAGAAAATAACGTTTATTGGAACGATGAAACGTAACAAAAGAGAAATACCACAGGAATTTTTGCCCGATAAGGTACGTTTCAAATTACAATGTTTTTGGGTTTATTATTAAAATAATACTTCATTTTTAGGAAAACCAAATAACATATTAATAATTTTGCTAAAAATGAAAATGTTGGATTTAGCATAGCACCGTTATCAACGATAAGGTAAGTTTCAAATTATAGTTTTGGAGATCATGCTTAAAATAAAGTTAAGATGCGACTGTAGGTGCATTTTTCATAGTTCACGTTATTCGTCATGATTCAAAAAAAATAAATGCAGTTCAATTGTACTAATACTTGCTCATGGATGGAAATCAGAAATATTTCCCGATTAAAATTGCCTCAGCATTTTTTGAATACTGTTTGGATTTTGATACTAAAAACATGATTGAAAGCTTTTTAAAATATGAAAGTCCATGTTATCAATAAATACTACAAACCTCACTTAATAATTTTGGAAATGTGATTATGGATGAACTTCTTGAGGTTATGGAAAATTACGAATGAAAAATAGCAACCTACTGAACAAAATATTGAAAGACTGGTTAATGATCTGGCTCACAAAGAAATAATACAAAAACCGATGACATAAAATTCTGGTTAAAGTAATTAAAGCACATAATTATACTTGATGAACTCCATAACATCTACAGTAAAGGAATTTTTACAACAAAAATTATGACTGGAATAATTTATATCGTGATAGATTTAATTGTGGTGGACAAGAGAAATTTTATAATTTTCTAAATCCCTGTTTTAAGGAAACTTTTTTGATTTTGTACAGGTTTATAAAATTTAATTTTATAGAGGCCCCTAAATGCGTAACAACTTTGTCATTTAGTAAATCTTATAGTATCTTTAATTTTTTAGGCTCAAATATAGTTAGTTTTAAGTGAAAGTTAACTCGAATTTAATTATATAAATGGCTGGAAAAGAGGGCATATTGTTCATAATGTTAATGTTGGAATAATCAACTCAATATGAAAATTTTATGGATTTTTCGTACTGAATTTACGCCAAGTCTGTCAACCAACAATTGAACAAGTGATATAATTTAGTATTTTACTATTAGAGTTAAATCATTATTTGCTTTTATTTTTTATATACACTAGTTTCCTTTATTTTCCTTAAATAACTAATTTATTTATTAATGTATGTTTACTTGTAAATAAAATAGCTATTTGTGTATTAAGAGTGAAAAGTCATACTTCATTCTTCCTACAGTAAAATATGGTTTATTGCATATAAAGAGTTTAGAAAAATTAAAATGCTCAATGTTAAAAAAAGTCAATTTTAATTATAACAAAAAAGTAAATATTAATTTTTCTGTTACCAGCGAGGATTTAAGTTGGTTGTTACAGCATATACCGGAGGCAAGTCAAAAAATTAGAGAAGATTATTTTAATTTAGAAATATATACAGATGCATCCAAATCAGGCTGGGGAGTTTATTGTCAGGGAGAGGAGACTAATGGTTGGTGGAGTCAGAAAGAAAAAGCAAGGCATATAAATTATCTAGAGCTCTTAGCAGTCTATTATGGTCTTAAATGTTTTGCCAAATATAGTTCATCACAACATATATTAGTTAGAGTAGACAATGTCACAGCAATGTCATATATGAATCGAATGGGAAGTATAAGACATAAAAAACTGAATTACTTGACTCGTAAGATATGGAAATGGTGTGAAAAAAGGGATATTTGGATTCAGGCATCCTATGTATGTACTAACAATAATTTGGCAGATAAAGCTTCTAGAACCATTTCTACAGAAACAGAATGGGAATTAAGTAATAATGCTTTTAATAATATAAAAGAAAAATTTGGAGAACCCTCAGTTGATTTATTTGCATCAAATATTAACCAAAAATGTCCTGTATATTTTTCACTCAACAGAGATCCTTATGCAGCTTCAGTAGATGCTTGTACAATATCTTGGAATGATAAATTTTTTTATGCCTTTCCACCCTTTTGTATGATTTTAAGAGTTTTAAAAAAGATTATATCTGATGAGGCATGTGGTATTTTAGTAGTGCCATACTGGCCATCGCAGGCTTGGTATACATTATTTGAAAAGTCTCCAGTTGAAAAACCATTATTTATTGGTCCAGAACTTAATCTACTAACTTCTCCTTTCAGGCAATCATTTCCAATAAAAAATGTTACCCTGGTTGCGGGGAAATTATTAGGAAAGCTTTCTTGTTAAAAGGGATTCCTAAAAATGCAATTCCAGTAATTTTAAATTCACTTACCAACTCCACAAAAAAACAGTATAACACTGTATACAATGTAAACAAAATCAATGTTTTTGAAGCATCCGACCCTCATGCAATATCCTTTTTTCCAGAAATGTATGACAAGAAGAGTTTTCAATATGGATCGTTTAATAATATGAGGTCAGCATTATCCTTAATACTACCTGAGGGATTGGGAAATAATGTTTATGTTAAAAGATATATAAAAGGAATTTCAAAGTTAAGACACCCACGGCCGAAATACAATATTACATGGGATCCACAGGTTCTTCTAAATCATCTCGAAAATATTTACCCTAATGAGGATGTATCCTTGGAACTTTTGTCAAAGAAATTGATTTCTCTTTTAGCTATCATTACAGCCCACCGGTTTCAGACCTTATCTTTAATTAAGGTCGAAAATATTATATTTACAGCTGACGGTGATGTAAAAATTTTTAAACCTGATAATATTAAAACATCTGCACCTGGTCGTTTTCAACCATGTTTGCAATTTTCTAATTTTCTAGAAAATCCAAAAGTTTGTGTAGCTACAACATTGATGGCATATATTGAAAAAACAGCTGAGTTAAGGCAAGAAAATAATGGAGAGTATCTGTTTTTAACCTACAATAAACCACATCATAGGGCTTCAAGTCAGACCCTAAGTAGATGGGTAAAGGAAACACTACACTAGTCAGGTGTTAACACAAGCATATTTACAGCCTATTCAATTAGACATACATCAACTTCTTATGCTTATAAAAGTGGAGTGTCTATTAATGTTATTAGAAATACAGCTGGTTGGTCTCCAAGCTCTCAGACATTTTGTAGATTCTACAATAAAGAGATAATTAGTTCGACTAATGAATTTGCCTACGCTATTTTGAAAAATAGAAATTTATAATAAGTGAAATTTGTGTTCTTGTATTTTAATTTTTAATAAATGTTTTTGAAGATTTTATAATAGATCTATCTGTACAGGTACCTATCTGAGTCTAAAACAAAAAATGTTAAGACTTTAAACAACTACAAGTAAGTAATCTATGAAGAATGAAGCGCTGAAATACAATTAAACGATCAAACGAACTTGTGAAGTTCGATCGTAATTGTATGAAGCGCTTCATTCGAATAGATTACTTTCCCTCCCGAAACTCATTGGATTTTAGCAAATCCCATAACCCTACTTAATTTTTTGTTTGTATTTTTACTTTAAACGAAGTGACTTAACCCTCTATTGCATACTGTTGCCTGAAATGCACGAACCTTATTTTATTATTGTATAAGATATATTCTTGCTTCATTCCCGTCTTGCATATTGTGAACGACAGGCGACGGTGTATTTGACCAGTCATAGCAGTTTTGAACGTCACGTGGTTGTAAACAGAAACATAACTTTCCCTCCAATTTCAAAGCTTGCTTGTGTGTCGTATAAGCGGGTAACAGGTGTTTTGCATGTGAAGAATTTTATTGTTTGTGACATTGGAAAGTAAAAGAAAAACTTTTGGGACGTGTAGTGGTAAGTATACTTTGATTTTATAATATTTTGGTTTATTATAAATGGATATCTGAATTATTCTGTACGATATTCGGATTGTGTATTGAAAGCAACTGCATGCAACAGCGTCTGGACAATATGCAACTTCGTTCATTTATTTGGTCTACAAATTATTCAAAAAGAGAGTTTTATATTCAACAGGTTGTTCCATAATTATGTATTTTTATAAAAAATATTCGTTTTTCAGATCTTTATCATGGATCTTCCAAACTTTACCTTGGATCCCCGAAAATTTTACGGGAAGTCAGGTGCTACACCGAGGTTTCCACCAGAGGAAATTGAAGACGAATGTTTAGAAGATAGTGATGATGAAGAATACGTTCCAGACGAACCAATTCAATCGGGTAAGGCTATAAAATAATTACAAAAAAGACATAGAACTTTTTTTTATATCTATTGAAGGTAACACCTCCGATGAAAGTGAAAACGATCAGGAAGATGAAGAAGATCAGAATAGAGATGAAGAAGATCAGAATAGAGATGAAGACGATCAGAATAATGATGAAGACGATCAGAATAATGATGAAGACGATCAGAATAGTGAAGAAGACGAGGTAAATATAAACCAAAATAATGGTAGTAAGAAAAACAAGAAACTACCTCCTCTACCGTGGAAACCTTCGAAAACTATTTTCCCTGTACCCAAGTGGTCTGGAAAACTTCCTGATGATATTACTGAAGTCAAAGAACCCATTTTCTATTTCAAAAAACTCATAGATAAAGCAGTTTTTGAGAATTTTGCTCAGCAGTCCAATGTTTATTCAACACAGTGTGATCCAAATAAACCAGCTAACATTTCGGTGGATGAGATTGAACAGTTTTTCGGCATTGCATTTTACATGTCTGTGTTTGGACTTCCACGATCCAGAATGTATTGGAATCAGACTTGTCGAATAGATGTAGTAGCTTCCACAATGTCAATCAACAGATGGGAACAAATCAAACGATTTCTTCATTGCAATGATAACGATATACGTGTTCCAGCTGGACAACCAGGTCACGATAAGTTGCACAAAATCCGACCATTTATAACATCTTTACAAGAGAAACTAAATGAAATACCAATGGATGAAAATCTTAGCGTGGACGAACAAATTATTCCTTTCAAAGGACGTAGCATGTTGAAACAATATAACCCAAAAAAACCAAAAAAATGGGGTTATAAGGTTTTCTGTTTATGTGATAACAAAGGGATAATTAATAATTTTGAAATTTATACAGGAGCAATTTCCGCTGCACCTGGAATGCCCGATATTGGTTCCAGTGGAAATTCTGTGCTGCGAGTAGGTTCAATTATTCCAAAACATCAAAATTTCAAATTATATTATGATAATTGGTTTTGTGGATTGGCTTTACAAGTTCAGTTGGAAAAAATGGGCATACATAGCGTAGCAACCGTCAGAGCTAATAGAACACGCGGTTGCTTATTTTCCCAAGATAGTGCAATGAAGAAAAAAGGAAGAGGAACTTTTGAAGAAAAGGAAGTTTCTGTAGACGGTGTCCGATTGAAGGCGATTAAATGGTACGATAATAAAGCAGTAACTCTACTTAGTACCTTTAGTTCAGCTCAACCAGCTTCTAATGTAAAACGTTGGGATAGGAGACTCCAAACCTATGTAGAGATTCCCAGACCAGCCATTGTTGCTACATACAACAAATGCATAGGAGGAGTAGATTTGATAGATTCCTTGCTGGCACTATATAGAACGAAGATCCGATCCAAAAAATGGTACCAGCGTTTTATTTTCCATTTTATGGATTTGGCAGTAGTCAATTCGTGGTTACTATATCGAAGAGATTGCGATAAGACAAATGTATCCAAATCAAATCAGTTGAAATTACTTCAGTTCAAGACAACGATTGCCGATTGTCTCTGTAGAGCAGGAAAGGCCCATAAAAAAAGACCTGGTAGACCAAGCAATAGCTTAGAAATGCAGCAACAAGCGAAAATGAAGCGAGGTCCAGCTCATTTACTTCCGACTGTTGCCATTAGGAATGATAATATTGGGCACTGGCCACATTTTGCTGAAAAAAAGGGACGTTGCAGAGTGCCAAACTGCTCAGGAGTGCCGAAAGTGATCTGTTCAAAATGTAGCCAAAATAACAATCAGGTTTTTTTGTGTTTTACGCCGGCAAAAAACTGCTTTTTTAATTTTCATTCACAATGACTAGATTTTTTATAATTACATGTTGTTGCCTATAGGCTACAAACCCCCCAGTTTACAACCCTGTGAGGAAAATTTAAATAAATTGTATATTCCTACTATTTGGCTGTTAAGTGAAATTTAACCAAAAATAAATTTAGATTTATTATTTTGATAATTCATGCAATAGAGGGTTAATTGGGCCGCCACCTAGGTAAATAGGGGCGACTTATTAAAAGTTTTCTTTAAATAACGTGTGGCGCCATCTAGCACCGAAAACGGTACTACTAGTAAGTAATCTATTCGAATGAAGCGCTTCATACAATTACGATCGAACTTCACAAGTTCGTTTGATCGTTCAAGTTTACTTGTAAATAAAATAGCTATTTGTGTATTAAGAGCGAAAAGTCATAGTTTGCCGCTTGAGACAAAAGTTTCCTACGTGACACGTAGCGGAGAAAATTCACACAAGATTTTTACTACGATCCCAATATTTTATGAAATAAAAATAAAAAATGAAAATTTGTCGTTAGTATTATATAATGTATTGCCTGTATCTACCGCTATCATGAAAAGAGGAGTTGTTATTCAAAGTCAATGTTAACTTGGATAATAAAACAAAAAACAGGTGACTACATATACTAACTTGAAAATCATTTATCAAGAAAAAAGGTATAAGAGTTAAACTTTTTTCAGTACGAGTCCTTTTGGTTTTTATACGGTAGACGGTAAGGCCCTAAACCGAGTAGGGGCACTCGGGTCGTATGGAGACGGACGAGGGCTATAAATTTATCTACACTGCGAAAAGCGGGAAGAGAACATTCGTACACAAACAGATATTAAACATGGATCACGCATGGGGAAGCGGACACCCCATCCTCCCCAAAAGCGCCAAAAAGAAGGACACGAAGTTTTAAACTCAATCATGAAGGTCCCCACTTTTAAGAGATTTGGGATATTAGATAAACTAAATGGTGCAGAAACGCAAGACCAAAACCAAACCTAAACAGTAAACCAAACAACAAATAATGAAAACAAGAAGACAAAGTCTGTTGCGTCCCTCAAGAAAATAGGATTTATCTCAAAAGATACTTAATCGTGTCATCGTCACAAATCAATACTCAACACAGCATTGAGGTAGTATTATAAAGAGGCGCTATAAGTAATATTTCGCACAGAGATAAAACGTCGCACTAGGCGTGGCTTAGAGTTGTAACAATATAGCTGTCTGGTCCGGTCCTAACTCTTTAAAATTATAAGAAATTTGTTTTTCTTTATATGAATAGGAAACGCATTTTTTAAAAATTGAAACAAAAATAAAATGGGAAGAAAATTCCACGTTTAAAAAAAAATTATTGTCATTTAAAAAAACTATCTTATTACTGTGATGCCTTATGCTCTCAGATTTTTTTATTTTTATTTGGCAAAATGATATAGCCTAACATTTACATACTTCTCCGTTACAGTTTTAATTAACAATACTCGATGGTTATCCAATACTGATTGATCATAACCATGAACTAGTAAATTTGAAAAAATACTTCTGTTTACAAAATGTCTCAGGATTATATTGACTACAGACGCTGCTGATATTTGTTCATTAGATTTTGAAATAACAGTGTTTTTTAAAACTTTTTCGCTTTGGATACATATCTCCATCTGTTGAGGGATATTGTAGTTCACTTTTATTTTTTTTGTTTATAAAAGAGAATAGATACAAATCCCTCATCTCACTTGTTCAAGCAGATACACATTCAAAACAAACTATTTTTTTTTCTTTTAAATATGGCAATATATCCCGCTATATAGGCAATAATGTATTTGGAAAATTCTGACAGAGGGTCCGGCAAATAATCATGATCTATGATAACTAATTCATCCAACTCACTGCCAGAATTTTCTTCTATTCCAAGTACTCTGTAGTCTCTTGAAGTTATATTAATGTGATGTACAGGGTCACATTTCAAAATCTGGAGTTTCTCTAAGGGAATACAATTTCCATGAAAACTTTGACGTAATTCCACACGAATAATTAATTTTTTATAAGCTGATTAAAATTGACGTGCAGTAGGATTCTTATTGTAACCTCCCTGGGATCGAATTAACCCAAAGAATAACTCTATGTGATCCTGGGAGAACTTGTAGAGTGGCAAAAACTTAAAAATATTTGTAGTAACCAAGTTTACAAATAAAAATTTAAGATTAGCTATACATATTTTCAACTCTAAAAATCCGGTATGTATATTACAATTCAATAGTAAAGTACCGCCAACATGTGTTTTCAATGTGCTTGTATATTTCTGTGGAATTCAAAAAACAAAGAATACTTTCGTAATTCTTCACAGTTAACGGTTTCTTATAATTACATTGAGCCAAATTTCTAGAGTTTAAAACATCAAATAGATTAAACAATCTAATTAAAACAAATCTAACTGTAGCACCAGCTCCAGCAAACTGTTTTATATGCAGTTCATCTTCACAAAAAGCTAAAGCAGCTGCTACACGTAATTCCACACGAATAATTAATTTTTTATAAGCTGATTAAAATTGACGTGCAGTAGGATTCTTATTGTAACCTCCCTGGGATCGAATTAACCCAAAGAATAACTCTATGTGATCCTGGGAGAACTTGTAGAGTGGCAAAAACTTAAAAATATTTGTAGTAACCAAGTTTACAAATAAAAATTTAAGATTAGCTATGCATATTTTCAACTCTAAAAATCCGGTATGTATATTACAATTCAATAGTAAAGTACCGCCAACATGTGTTTTCAATGTGCTTGTATATTTCTGTGGAATTCAAAAAACAAAGAATACTTTCGTAATTCTTCACAGTTAACGGTTTCTTATAATTACATTGAGCCAAATTTCTAGAGTTTAAAACATCAAATAGATTAAACAATCTAATTAAAACAAATCTAACTGTAGCACCAGCTCCAGCAAACTGTTTTATATGCAGTTCATCTTCACAAAAAGCTAAAGCAGCTGCTACACGTAATTCCACACGAATAATTAATTTTTTATAAGCTGATTAAAATTGACGTGCAGTAGGATTCTTATTGTAACCTACCTGGGATCGAATTAACCCAAAGAATAACTCTATGTGATCCTGGGAGAACTTGTAGAGTGGCAAAAACTTAAAAATATTTGTAGTAACCAAGTTTACAAATAAAAATTTAAGATTAGCTATACATATTTTCAACTCTAAAAATCCGGTATGTATATTACAATTCAATAGTAAAGTACCGCCAACATGTGTTTTCAATGTGCTTGTATATTTCTGTGGAATTCAAAAAACAAAGAATACTTTCGTAATTCTTCACAGTTAACGGTTTCTTATAATTACATTAAGCCAAATTTCTAGAGTTTAAAACATCAAATAGATTAAACAATCTAATTAAAACAAATCTAACTGTAGCACCAGCTCCAGCAAACTGTTTTATATGCAGTTCATCTTCACAAAAAGCTAAAGCAGCTGCTACACTCTCACTAAATACTTGAGTTGTGAGCCTCACTTTCATTTTTTGCTTGCGAAAAGAGATGTGTTGCTCCCTCAATTTATTTGCCATATGAAACGACTCATTTATTTGTAAATTATTAAATTCCTTTAGGTAGTTCCACGAAACTATTTTGTCAATGTCATCTACAAGCGAACCCTTTTTACCCAATGTGTTTCGCACCAACTTCACCATATGACAAGGGTCTAAGAGGAAAACCACATTATCATTGGTCGATGGGTGTTTAAAAACGGTTTTTAAATTTTCATGTTCCAATCTGCAACCCAGGAGTTTTGCCATAGTTAAATTGGCAGGGAGGCCATTACATGTTAAACGGACCACATATATACCTATTTCGTGGCACTTTTTCAAACAATGCAACACTAATCCTTTTTTTGTTCTGTTATGCCAGCAATAAGAAAAAACCGACAGGAATTTTCCAGTTACCGTTGACACAGTTTAACAGAAACACCAAAGCATCCTTGGCAAGAGTAACTTCTTTGGCTCCTGTTCCCATATCAACATACCCATAATACTTGTCTTTTTGGGAAACCCATTCTTCATGTTGTCGAATCGACATCTCATCAATAATTAGGCTGCATATTCTTCTCAGAAGATGCCTTTAACTGCAGAGCTTTTAATGACTCACTTGTAAATCCAGGTTCACCATCAATACTTTCGTACCACCGGCTTATCGTTCTTGTATGGGGTAAACATACATGAAATGTTTTTCTAACATAATTATAAGCAACAGGGGAATAAAAATGAAGAGTTAAAGCAAATACTTTTATCTCTTCGGAACATTGTCTTGGTAATGCTTTTTATTTAATGCTTTTTTATACTGCCTGACGAATAATTCTTGAGGCACCCCTAGTTTGGAAATCACATCTAGTTCTTCCTCTTGAATTAATTTATTTTTTTCTTAGATCATCAAGAATCTTTTTCATATTGGCAATGCGTTTTTCTCTTCTAATAAGTCTCTTTTGCAAAGGGGTCAATTTTCTTTTTCTCTCCCTGCTTATCGCAGCGTATTACTCAGCTTACTTATTAATTTTCTTTTTCTGGGAGACATTAATTCACCCATCTGCAAAGTGGATGCTCTTGGTTCTGGATCTTTCAAAATTGATGATTCATCAAAAGTGGTAGTGGCCCTTCCATTACTTGTTAAAGAATAGCAAGGATGTTTGCTGTAATCTGTTTGACGCACTTTGGAGTAATTAACATATCTGACAATATTTTAACTTTGGCTGGTGGTTCTTTAAACTCATCATTCACTCGCTCCTGTAATCAAATAACCTATCATGTATTTTTGTTTTTTCAAATGATTTAAATTCATTCTTTACCTAACAATAATTCAATTTTAAAAACAAAAACTTTAATACTAAAGCTGTACGAATACAATAAAATATATATTTTTTATTGCCGCTATTTAAAGTAACATTTTTCTGTATTGCAGTAACAAAATTGTGCTTTTATTTAACAAATGCAATAAAATTACTTTTGCCAAATAACAACATATACATATATACATTCTTCACCTCCTGTGATTAAAAAAAATGCATACATGTTGATGTTCGGTCAATGTAATGCTCAAAAAAATGCTTTGAACACCAAACACTGTGGTTTTTAGGTTTCCAAGAGCCTCTATTTGCAAACTGCAACCAGACATTCTGACATGCTGGATCTTTAGGATATCTAGAAGGAAAAAAAATTGTAATTTAGGCTTTATTTGTTAAATAAAATATGTAAGTTTCATATACGTCCTGTCATTTTTGTGTTCTATGGGAAAAATTAAACTCTAGTACAACATAAAATTGAATTTCTGAACAATAACAAAATAACATAAAACCGTAAGTATGTGAAACAATTACCGTAAAATGTTTTAACCCAGAAACTATTTAAATGAGCTAAATATAAAAATAATTTTTTCATATACTACCCTGTTTATTGTTATCATTTTGTATACTAATAGACGAAATGTTATTCCTGTCGAGTTCTTTTTATCAACTGCATTCCTGTTTTGGATACTGCATTCAGGTAGGTCAAAAAAGTTACTTAGTTTGGACCTTGTTTACATGCTTACAAAACAAATTTCCAAAAATTACTCATTTTGATTCTCTCATAATTGCAAGCATTAAACTTTTCATTTTTCAATCAAAGACAAAATATATGAAATTGCTTCACAACATGGTAACGGGCGCATCCTTAAAAAATGATGTTGGAACTTTTTCAATAAAACAGTTGGAACCTACTATTCTTTTCTACATACATGCCCAAAATTTAAAATATTTTTAAATTTTTTTTTTTTATTACCTTTACGCTTTAGTGTGAAAAGTATCAAACAATTCTAAAATTTAAATATAATTTTTTCTTCGACACACACACACACTAGTGATTAAAAAGTGTTACTCACTAGGGCATAGAAGTACATTTTTACACACTCTATAGTGTGTGTAAAGTACTTACTTTACACATAGCAATATAACATTTTTTAAATTTTATTTATGTGATGTATTCATTATTTACATGATTAAACATTACTTATGTACTGTTGCAATTTTGTTGCAGGTAATTCAACTTTGCCTGATCTCAGTCCAAAATCTCTAAAAGGGAAATATTTATGTAGCAGACATTTTAATAAAAAGTCTGGATTCGAAACGACTACCATCAGATGCTATACCAGATAAGTATCATTCAGAAAGTGATTCTGATGAAGAACATTCTGATAAGGAATTCTACAGTAAACAAAACATATTCTTTAAAAGTTGACAATTCCAAGCTGTTACCAGAACAATAACCATCCACTAGTAATAGGGTGTTCGAAGAAACCCAGTCAACTACTGATTCGACGGATGAATGGTTAAAGGAAATTCAGAATTTCCCAGTTTTGTCCAAAAATAAAAAGTGACTGGCTGAAATGGAGAAAGAAAATAATCTTTTGAAAACAAAGGTTAAACTGTATCAAAAAAAGATCAACTATCTTCAAACCCAAGTTGTTCAGGCAAAAAAGAAAATAATGAAAAGTCAGCTCGTTTCCACAATTCCCATGAAAGAAAATATATCTACATTTTCTAAAGCGCTGATTAATATGCTACTACAACACAAGAAAAGATCCTCTTGGTTGCTTCAGAAAAAAGATCAGCTTTATCAATTTATTATAAAGGACCATCTACGTTTAAATATCTCAGAAGAAAAGGGGTAATTCTTCCAGCTATATCAACTTTAAAAAGCTAGATAAAAAATTTCATTTGTAGGCCTGTATTTAATAAAAAAAATATTTTTTCAATTACAATTAAAATTCGAAACCATGTCATCCAGTGAGAAAAAGTGTATAATTTTATTTGACGAAATGGCAATCAAGAGAAATTTAGAATATAACAAAAAACTGGACACTATTGAGGGTTTTCAAGATCTTGGGAAATTTGGAAGAAAGGAAGTACCTGTAAATCAAGCTCTTGGTATAATGTTAAGAGGTATTTATTCTACCTGGGAAATGCCAATAGCCTATTTTGAGAGCTAATGATTTAAACAATATTTTGACAGAGACATTTCAAAAATTAAAAAATGCAGGATTTGATCCGATAGGTATGACTTGTGATCTTTCCACAATAAATCAACGGTTATATGCTCAGTTAGGAGTGTCGGTTGAAAAACCATATTTTTTTATTGATTTGCAAAAATATTTTGCATTCTTTGATCCTTGTCACTTATTAAAATGTGTTCGGAACAATTTTATAGGTAGTGATTTTTTATTAAATGGCAAATTCATTATATTTTCAGATATAAGAAAGGTTTATGAATTAGATAAACAAAGTACCACTGGTAAGGCTTTAATAAAGTTAACAGATTGTCATCTAAATCCAAATTGTTTTCAAAAAATGAGCGTTAACTTAGCTGCACAATTATTTATTCATAGTGTATACTCTGCAACTAAAACTACGTTGCGGACTGGTCAGCTTATTTCCATAACGTGAAAATACTTCATTTTTTGTAAAGACCATGGACGATTTGTTTGACGCTTTAAACAGTACCAGAATTCATTCCAAAAAGCCATGCAATCGTGTGTTAAGTTTGGAGAATACAGAAGTACTAAAAGCACTTGATGTTGGTTATAAAGTATTTCAAAATCTTTAAAAAATAAATTCAAAGGGCGTCTTATCTAGGCCTCCAAGCTTTGATGGAATATTAAAAACAATAAATGCAGTCAAATTATTTGCTGCTCAAGAGAGACAACAGGGAAAAAAAATCTTATTTACTGGGCGCCTAAACCAAGATCCTCTAGAAAATCAGTTCTCAGTTTTCAGGCAAAAAGGAGGGTACAATCGTAACCCAACTGTACAATCATTTAGAGCTGCATTTAAGTTTAACATTGTTACTAATTTAATTAGGCCACCCAAAGCCGCAAATGCTGGAGAAAATTCGGATAAAGATGACAACGTATTAAACACTGCAATAGATACCAATTTGACAACAACTCTAAAATTTTTTAAAAAAGATGATGAGGAAGTGTCTTCCAACGAAAGCGAAAGGTCTGAGACATCTTTAAATTGCTCCTCTGTACCTGCAGCTTTTTCATTTGAATCTAAAGCTACTTCTCCATCTTCTACAACGATAGAGTAAAGTTCTCTTGTATATTTTGCTGTCTATTTAGTTAAAAAGTGTATTGAAAAATACAAATGTCATCTTTCTAAAATAAGCCTGCAAAGTATAGAAGATTTGACAGATGAAGAAGAATTATTATTATTTTATAAAAATTGCAATTTAAATTATAGTAATAAAAATAGTTTAAAGACTCTATCAATTTTGATAAGGAAATGTACATGAACAACAATGGAAACATACAATAAGTACATAAAAAAATATTGCACAAAAAAATTATTAGTAGAGGACATGTGCCATATATGGAATATGTTCCCTATATGGAATACTCTAAAATTTAATAAACCAAGAGCGGCAACACCGCCACAACATCACCAATACCATGTTACGCTAAGACGAGAGTGCTGGCAGTCGTTTATGAACCGTTTAACGTAACTGTTGTTATTTCGCAGTTCGATCGGTTTTTACGCGGCATCGTAAATTATTTAAGGTATGTATTCGAAATTTTGATATACCCAGTTAGAATAAACACAGTAATATCCTATTCTGTCTTGTATGTTTATATAACTTTAGCTTAGGTTTCTTATATTGAAATCTAAGATTAGCGTGTTACCACGTAACTTTGGTAAACGAAAAGAAAAATGGCCGGGTGTACCTTATATGGAATAGCACGCTGTTCCTATGTTAGAATATTCCATATTAGGAACACTTCGCTTTTTTTTATAGAATTTCATGAGAAAACTGCAAAAGCTTTCTGTTAAAATAATCCAAATATTAATTCCTAGCCTTCTTTACAGAAAAATATCATGGGTCGTAAAGAATGGAGGAAACAAGACATGGTTTGTGCAATCGAAGCTGTGCGGAGTCGCGAGATGGGGTACAAAAAAGCCGCAGATACATTTAATGTTCCACGCACGACATTATTCCGTCTTTCAACTAAGTCAAATGCAACACCAGCCCAGGCTGTTGAAACAAAATTAGGAAGATCCGCGGTCTTACCACAAAAGTTAGAAGATCAGTTGGTAGAGTATCTGCTTTTGATGGAAAAAAAGTTTTATGGATTAACACGAAGTGATGTTAAAAGGATGGCATATCAGCTGGCTACCTTAAATAGATTACCAAACCCATTTTCCAAAAATAATGAAAGCGCTGGAAGAAAATGGTTGAATTTATTCCTAAAGCGACACAAAGACAGAATTTCTGTCAGGAAGCTAACTGGGACGTCCATCCATAGAGCCAAAGGCTTTGATAAAGAAAGCGTGACCCTCTTTTTTGATATTTTGGAGACAGCATTTGAAAATCACAAATATCCAGCTGACAGAGTATTTAACGTCCAATATGTTCTGGCGCTTAGGGGCACGAAGCAGGTAGGAGCTTTAACATCTGCGGAAAGAGGTTCCTTAGTTACGGCAGTTTTGTGTATGAGTGCTGGAGGAAGTTTTGTTCCACCTTTTCTAATCTTCCCCAGAAAAAATACCAATGTTCTACTGGGAAAGGGTGCTCCTCCTGGGACAAAAATTGTTTGTCATCCAAGCGGGTGGATTCAAACTAACATTTTTACTCAGTGGTTTCTACATTTTATTGAAAAGGTGAAACCATCACAGAACGATCCTGTGTTGCTAGTTTTGAACGGACACCATACGCATTGCCGCAATTTGGAAATGATAAAGTTGGCAAGGCATAATTTTGTTGAAATAGTGTGCTTGCCCCCTCATTCTACACACCACATGCAACCTTTAGATAAAACGTTAATGGGACCTTTGAAAGTCCATTATAGTGAGGAGTTGAGATTATTTTTGAGATCGAATCAAAGGGCAGTCACACATTTTGACATAGCTGAACTATTTGGAAAGGCGTATCTAAAGGTGCAAACTGGGGCAATTGCCGTTAACGGTTTTAAAAAACAGGAATATTTCCCCGAAATCGTCATGTCTTCACAGACAGCGATTTCCTTGCTGCAGCACAAGAAAATATTGAGGAAGGGGAAGCCACAGCAGACAAAAATATTTCTGAATATACTGTAGCAGCAAGGGAATTTATTGGATCCGAAAATATTTCACAGGTGCCAACTTTTAAAGAAAAGAAAGGGCCTCGAAGAGGAAGGGCACCTGGAAAGTCAGCAATTATAACCTCATCTCCATATAAAGATGAATTAGAAACTTCAATAAATGCAGTCTCTTCAAAAGAAGCTAAAACAGTGAAGCGTAAAGTGTTAGCGGAATTATCAGTTGACCTAAATCGACCATCCTGTAGTAACATCCATTTGCGAAAAACCAGTGCTTCAAAGAAGAAGGCGATTATTCAAGATTCTTCTTCAGAATCAGAGTCCGCGAGTTTCAAAGACAATTCTTCTGAGGAGGATGACATGGAGGACATTGGAGCAGACAAACCACAGGAAGATGACGCTACTTATTTCTATTGCAATGGAAACTTTTTGGATGATAGAAAAGGGGAGAAGTGGATAGAATGCGTTGTCTGCAAAGAGTGGTGCCATATCGATTGTTCGGGATGTGAAACTGATATTTTCATTTGTGAATTTTGTAAAGAACATTAGTTTGTTTTGCCAATATGCATTTCATTAAAAAATACATTACCTTTATTTTATTTTTTATAGGTAGGTTTACTTTTACTTGTTCAAGGTCTAAACTAAATTAAACTTCGTTTCTTAAAGGAATTCATATATGTTTAATAAAGTTAAAAAATGTTTTGAAATTTATATTGTTTTATTCTTACCCATATTATGTACATATTCCACATTAGGTACAAAATTCCCCTTTTTCAAAGATTATTTTTTGAGGATGCCGGTATACAAATTTTCTCATTTCTAATATCAAAACCCGATAAATATAATACTAATGTATGTTTATGAATAAAAGTAGAAACTTCTTTAAAAAAAAAAAACAAAAAATACAAGGCAAAAACAAAATGGTATTCCATATTTGGTACTTCTCCTCTAATATAATAATAAAAGTAAATGATAAACTTACAGTAACTCTTCCGGAATGGTTTGAATTACAAGAATAATGTAAAGAACATCGAACTTATTTAATTAACTTGCTTTTACGTACGTTTTTAAATATTGTAAATACTTGTCAAGTAAGGTGAAAACTAGGGTAGGAACTAAAAATGTAAAACTTAATATATTAAAACAATTAAAAACATACATGTTTTTGTAAAGACGTGTCAAGTCAGATAAAAACTAGGGTAGAAAGTAAAAATGTAAATCTGTTGTATTCAATGACAATGTAGTTATCGGAATCTGAATCATCTCCACCGAAATCACTATCTATTTGATCATACCAATCGCAGACATTTTCTCAAATTTATAATACAAATAACTGATAGCTTGTCTAGAAGTAATTTGTTTGAAATTCAATATTTTATTTGCAAAAAGTAGATTTTTAAAAATGAATAAAAATGTAAAACTTAACATATTAAAAAACATAAATTGTTTTAAAACATATTTTGTTTTATTTTCCTTCTGATACTCAAAGATAGATATAAAATTCTTAAAGTGTAAGCTAGAGGGTAAAAGTAAGGTAAGTTATAATCAAAGATCTAAAACAATGTCATAAAAAATATTTAAAATGTTTTAATAATTTAATATTTATGGAACAGAAACGTTGCAAATATTACTAGTTTTAGTTGAAATTATTTAGTTTTTTATTTCGAGTCATTTTTTAAACATTATACCTCTCAAAAATTGTTTTATTTTTTTATAGGTACTTCAAAAGTATTGAAACTTCTACAAACATGTTACTTCGTTAAATTAAATTAGTTTTGCTTTAAACCCGTAGTCACTGAGGTGAACTTTCTGTCCGTAATTACCAAAATTTAAAGGTTTTAACAAAGACAATAAAATATATATTTAGAACTAAATGTATACACATTTTTTTTGGTAAAAATTAAAATGGAACCAGTATAAAAATAATGTTGGAATTTTCAAGCAAAGATTACGATAAAATAAAGAAGGTTTGTGTGGAAAAAATAAAAAGCCCCACTTATTACTTAAAAACTATAGAGATAACACTACAAATGAGTACTTCACAGTAAAACATCTTATGTTGTTTTAAATTAAAAATCTTATAATAGATTCTTATTCCTCTTTTTCGAGACACTTTCACCTTTAACATTCGACTGATGAGTGTTTGTAATTTCCTTGACATTCTATTTTCTGTTCTTTAAGAGATTAGATCATATAACATCTTATGATCTATTGATCAATAAGTAGTTTTGGTCTTTATCCCCACTATTCGGTTCTTCAAAATCTATTTGTATTCAATGACAAGGTAGTTATCGGAATCTGCATCATCTCCACCGAAATCACTATCTATTTGATCATACCAATCGCAGACATTTTCTCAAAATTATAATACAAATAACTGATAGCTTGTCTAGAAGTACTTTGTTTGAAATTCAATATTTTATTTGCAAAAAGTAGATTTTTAAAAATTAATAAAAAAAAAACTATTCCGTTACACGTTTACTGATGTTGAGTAAGTGGCACTCCTCCGATTCTAGAAATCTACGTATGGTATGAAGTATAATAGCCAATAAACGCTCTGCTTAGGTTTACAGGCAGATAATCACTAAACAAAAAGGTACTGAATGCTGCAAGAGTGATCAAAATTACAAGTGGAGGAAGCAATGCAGGGTCAGACGGAGTTTAGTAGACTGCACCTCAGTAGTTAAGGGTTAAAAATGAAATCTTATTTAATTAACTGACTATATCTTCATTAGACAATGATATTATCATGGTTTTGTTGTTTGATAATCCATTTTTAACGTTCTGATCTCTTATATGTTACTTACATAGCTAAGGGTATGGTCCTTTATTAACCGACTACTAACCGCTAGTAACCAGGATTTTTTAAAAGCGGTTCCTGAAAAAACCTATTTGTCGGTTACATTTGGACCACGAACCCTCATGTCACTTCTGTCAGTTCAGTTGTCAATTTGAAAATTATTTGTTTGTTGTTTTGTTTTGGTTGTATATTTTTTCTAGTTGTAATCTTTTTATTTAGCTGTGTATAAACGTTATTAACTATGGACATAAGGGTGGCTGCTCATTTCTTTCAAGGATTATTATTAAGTTCTAATGAATCTTCATCAGATATTGAAAATTACAATATTAGAGGACCAATCGGCTGTCCAAAATAGAAACCAAGTAACTAACATTTTTTGAAAAATTGAATTTTCACGTTATCCGACCTTGCTCTGTTCTTACGCACATTTCGGTATAAAAATCTTTGCAATCGAACAGTAAACACCGAAGATATAGTACCAGTCAAAGCAAGTAACTGCCCGTACTTAGAGGCCTTTTCAAAATAAAAACAAAGTAAGTGTATTTCAAAATATAAAAACGAAGTAACTGAATTTCAGTTACTTGGTTTTTATTAAGATATTTAACTTGCTTTGTTTTTATTTTGAATTTTAACAATTTTTTGGTTTAGGGTCTAATGAAGTAAATGCACTTTAGCAATTAAAAAGAAAGTAACTGCATTGCAGTTACTTGGTTTCTTTATTGGTAGGTGCAGTTACTTTGTTTTTATGCTGTTTTCCCCTCCAAAAAAGTGTAAAACTTGTATTAATTAGTAGTTTTGCATAAGAAAAGATCAGTATTCCAAGAAATTTCATAGCGGAAGGATGTTCGCCTCCTGCGTTATAAGCCAAACATCGAAGAGGATTTATGAGGGCGCACTACAACAATGGAAAGAAACCGATGAAGGTTCAAAAGTGAAGCAAAACGTAAGTATTTATTGTTCATTTAAAAAACTTACGGATAACGCCATATCATATTTTTTAGATATTTCTTTTCTGTAGTCTAAATTTTTTTACTGACGCGATGGACGGCTGTATTATTAAAATTGTTGGTTATGGGTTCGTGAAGCCTTTAGGTAAATTAATTTATTCATTTTTAGAAGAACAACAACGATGTCAGTGATCGATGCAGAGTCATTCAGAATGCCTTTCAAATAAATGATTCTTCATCTTTTTGGTCCAGAAAGTATGAAACTAGTTGCTACTTTTTGGACAACCTAGAAAATAGGGATGAACTAAGTGTTTCCTATAGAACAGCAAACAGATGGCTACTGAATTATTATGATAGTGATGGTGAAATAAGTAGTACATATGATGACAGCGATCAGGACAAAACATATTCACCACCGAAGAGCAGCAGCAGCTCCGATAACGAAAATACGCCTCACAAACGTTCTTGTATTAAGGTGAGTGGTATGTTACAGAACGTTTCATTTTCATTTATAGAAATCTGAAGTTGGGTTTTCAGAAAAATTGCCAATATTACATAAGTTCTTTAATTTCAATGGGTGAAATTTTGCTGTTTTTTAAATTGCGCTTGATAGATTGTTTTCCTAGAAAAGTAATAGATAGAAAATACAATTATAAACGGAGTTATTAATTAATTTGTAATTTCAGAAAACTTCAACAAGCCCCAATGCAAATAGAAATATTTTGACCGAAAATCTGATGGTAAGTACCTAACAAGTAAGATAATTCGGTGACACAAACCGTACTCTTTTAGGATAAGCAACAGGGAGAGAACAACAATAAGTATTGTGAAGACATAGATGGAAAAGAAAACACTCAGAAAACTTCAACTAGAAGCAACATGGAAAAACAGGATAAAAATGATCCACAGGTAAGTGATTTAAAATATTGATTGTTTGATATAGGAAAGTATCCTTTTAAGCACAGCAAGTAATTTAAAAATTCCATAATAGTGTCTTACAAGTAAAATGTACCTAGGTGACAGGGGTCGTTTCTAAATAATTTAATGTTTTAGGATTGGCAAGAGAGAAAGAAAAAACAAGGTTCTTTTGAAAATATAGATGAAAGGAAAAGCCCACAGAAAACTTTAACTAGCCCCAATGAAAATAATAAAAACATTCTAGTGGAAAAACAGGATAAAAATATTATTCAGGTATTTTAAATTATTGCGCACTTGCCATAATGTAGGTACCTGCAGAATCAACATGTTGCTCATTCTTACGATATTTTCTATTTTAGAGGAAGGAAGAAAAACCACAAAAAATCCTGCACTGATGATAAAGAAGAAAAACACGTAAAAAAAGTTTTTAAAGATCAAAATTTAACGATGGAAACGGAAGATATAAATGGAAAAGAAAAAACTGAACTAGATATTGTAAAAAAACAAGATAATAACGAACAACGAAAAAATAAAAGTTCAAAACAAAAAAAAATCTTTAAAAAGAGATAAAAAAAATATTCTTGAAATAGCTAGAAAGAAACATGAAATGTTAAAAAAAATGCAACGGAAAATGCAGGCAACAATGTAGTGAACTAACGGAGGAAGTAAGAAAAATAATTTGGGCAGTTTTTTGGTCCTTGGACTACACAGCACGAAAAAAGTGGATGAGCAAGCATGTTACACTGGTTCCGGTAAAAAGAAGATTAGTTAATGCTAAAAAACCTAGAAAAGATTCTAGAGTGTATTCATTACCACTACCAGACGGAAGAGAAGAAAAAGTTTGCAGATTTACATTTCTAAGTACTCTAGGTTATAAAAATGACTCAGTTATAACGCATTTGGTGGCGCCAATAAAGGGTGCACCATGTGGAAAGATGGTAACGGAAAGGAGGGGTATTCACCCCAAACCACATTTGGAAATTGATAAAACTCCTATTATAACTCACATAAATTCCTTTCATCCTTGTGTTAGCCACTACAGGAGAAAAAATGCACCAAATGTTAAATATCTGTCTCGCGATCTAAACGTAAACTTTATGTTTAGGGATTTTAAAGAAAATAATCCAAATATGAAATGCTCCGTGGAGACTTACAGAAAGGTGATTAAGGATTTGAATATAAGTTTCTATATGCCAAAGTCGGACAAATGTGAAGACTGTTTAAATTTAGAAAATAAAATAAAAGAAGCTGAAAATGAGGACCTGAAAAAGGCAGCAGAAAATGAATTGAAACAGCACAAAGAAAAGGCACAAAATGCAGGAGCTGAATATAAAAGAGACTCAGAAAAATCATTGGTTAGTCCAAATATTAGATTTTACTCAATGGACTTGCAAAAAGTAATCATCTTGCCTATTATGCCACAGAATAAATCATGTTTCTTCACAAGTAGGTTAATTGTATTTAATGAAACATTTGCAACATTAAAGCCGGATTTAAATAACAGCAGTTATTGTGTTTTTTGGCACGAGGCTTTGGGAAGCCGCAAAGCGGAATCTATTTCTGATGCCGTTTTGCAAGTGATAGAAACTGAAAGAGATGCAGAAGAATTTGTCTTTTGGGCCGATAACTGCTCAAGCCAAAATAAAAATTATGTCATTTACTCATTTTTAGTTTCTGTTGTTAATTCTCCAGAAGGACCTAGGAAGGTAACTTTAAAATACTTAACTAAGGGTCACACCCACATGACCGCAGATGGAATCCATGGCAACATTGAAAAGAAAATTCTAAGAAAACAATATTTATGATTTTAAGGACTTGATTGAAACTGCTCAATCTGCTAGAAAAGGTTTAAAAATATTACTTTTGGAAAAATTTCACATTTTTAAGAATAAAAAAAGAAGTACAAAAAAAAGTGACGACCCTATTAAAGAATTTGTCCTGTCAAATGTTGTTAAAGTAACTTTTGAGAAAGGTAAATTTACCATTGACTATAAATACAATTTTAGCGACGATCCTAAAACAATTGATTTGTTTCAAAAAAAATATATAGCAGAATTACAAAGAAAACCTCCGAAGGTAAAAACATTGCCTGTTAGGGGAATTAACGCACAAAAAAAGGAAAACATTTTGCGTGTTTTGGTTCCTCTTATGCCCGAAAATAGACGAAATTTTTGGGTTAATTTACCGGAATCTGAAGCTTCAGCTGATTTAACTAACAATGAGCAGCTTGAATTAGAAAGGGAATAATTTTATTTTAGTTAAGGACTTTAAATTTTTTTGTGACACCTAGTTTCAAACTTTAATATGTACTAATAAAACCTAGCTAATGGGTCAGCAGTTATTTCTAATAATTTCATTCTTACTACGGTTTAAATCTAATTTTTGTGATACCCATTGTACAAACTATTGTAAGTTTTAGGCTGATCATAAGCAGTAGTATATATACATTAAAAATAATACTATTTTTTAAGATTTGTTTTTTGTTCTTTTCGAATATAATATAATATTAAAACTGGTAAATGACTTTTATTTTATTTTGATATTTGATATTTCTGAAATATCTCAAAAAAAAAATAAGACAGTTGCATGGTTTGTACAGGAAATATTTCAAATTAATAATAAATATAAAAGCAGTACAGACACTTACTGGGTTTTTAAGTAAAAACAAAATATTTCCTTACCAGGGCTTGCGGTATAAGAAAATAGTAATGGCAATTACTTGGTTTTTTATGTACTGGTGGCATTAAATAACCACAAAAATTCAAAATAAAAACCGTTTTTCTTATGCCTATCTTCTAATTTAGTAGATAGATGAGAAAACAGTTGCATAAATTATTCTTATGTCAAATATACAAGAAGCACTGACTTTTTTTTCATTAAGCGATTTGCTATAAGCGGCTTGATCAAAAACACAAAATCTCATTTTTCTCAGTTTTATAAAAAATGTAGTTACATGGTTTTTATTTTGCCGCAATGGTGTAAGAGATATGTTGTGGATTCTTTTTCAGATGCCGAATTTCGGGAACATTTTCGAATGCATAGGGGTACTTTTAATCATATACTAAATATATTAAAAAAGTATGTACCTCTGGAAGAGAAGATTGCAGGTAGACCTGCAGAAGAGCAAAAGGACTAGCTACTTTTTATACCATATGGTATTTAACGACTCCAGATTCATACAAGTCAGTGTAAATAGATTTTTATTTAAATGTGCTGGATGGATTTCAATATTCATCTAAAAAGATCTTAGTTGAAAACATTTTAATAAATCAGTTGTTGGATCCATGATAGCATAAATATCATACAACAAAAATATAATTCATTATATTCACAAATCAAATATATAGTTTTAAAAGATTTAATTTTTAGATCAATATGTAACCGGTTCAATTTGGGTAAAGCATCTGGAATGAGATGTGTTAGAAGTGTTACTGAGGCTGTTATTAAAGTAGCACCCATGTTTATTACTTGGCCAATGGATGAATACTCCCACTCTGTGAAAATGGCTTTTAATGAAATGGGATTTTCAGATACTTTAGGGGCTGTAGATGGATTATATATTCCAATACCCCAACTAAATGAAAATGGATATTCTACATATGCCGAAAAAATTTTTCTGCTTTGATTCTCCAGGTAAAGAGTTAGTTTTACTTTTTATGTAAAATCAAAAATTAAAAGTTTTTATTATTTTCTGTGTATGTGACCACAGGATGCTGTTTACACATTGTTATATTGGAGAAGTGGGTTCAACATATGATGCTAGGGTGTTAAAAAGGAGTGATCTTTGGGAGTATCTAACAACTTCAAGAAATGAAAAGCTGCCTCAAGATTCACATCTTATTGGTAATAAGGCATACCCTTGTATGCAAACTTTGATAGTTCCCTTTAAGGATCATGGGCATCTTACAAACCCACAAAAACATTTTAATTTTCAATTATCAGCAGCTCGATCCATCTTAGAGAGAGCATTTGCTTTATTAAAAAAAAGGTTTAGAAGGTTGAAATATTTTGATATTAAAGACATACCATGAACCTACAAATACATTTTGGCATATTGTGTATTTCATAACATTTGTATATTACAAAATGATGTATTAGACCTAAATTTAAATGATGTGGAAGTTATAGATGTAGACATGGAATTTAATGCTGTCAATGAAGAGTTTTATAGGTCACTAAGAAGAATTGGGCACAAAAAAAGAGACTATATTGTGGAGTCAATGATTGACTAATTTTTTCATATATGTATGTAATAAATATATTTAAAAAAAAATTGTTTCCATTCTGTAGATAACTGTCCTATAATTTATTGCCCAATAGTTATTTAATATTTTGTTATTTAAAATTAATTTGACAACTATGGGGCCAATGACAACACATTTGTCTATATGTCACTGCATTTAGCTCTACAAAATTTCTTTGGAAATATTCCACTCTGTTAAAAATATTTGGTTCATTCAAAGCAGTACTGATTTCTTAATTGCATCGGAAGCTCTCTGAGGCAAAAAACCATAAAGCTACTAAAACTAACAAAATCAGAAACCTACCATTATCAAATAGATGAACTATGTTAATTTATATTTACTTTCATAGGCCTCTAGTGTATTAAATATCGACAATTTTTTTGAAATTTTATATATTTGTACAAATTGATGTGTACTTAAAATGTATTATTATTCAGAAAATTATTGTCTGCATTGGTATATATATTCAAGATTATTAAGTCTAATATATTCAAAGTCATCCATTTAAAAAATAAATTGTAAACACTTTAAACTAAAAATGTATGACACAAGTCAATTCATTAATTTGTGATTGATAATCCCCATATACAGGGTGGACCGGATTTAATTTGCGTATACAGAGATCTCGTAAACCGTAAGATATACATTGTCGGTTAAATGGGGAAAAAGTTTCATATTTTGACGGATAATACAATGGTCCATAGAAGTTCCAGATTTTCCGACTGGTTCCGGAGATATTCGATAAAATCCGAAAAACCTCATTTTCGTTTTTTAAGTCGTGCGTTGTTATTATAAAAGATACAAAAAAAAAGGTTTTATTATAAATCAAGTTCCCTATAATCTGTCATGTCAAAATTTTTATTACGACGTTTCTTATTTCCAGGGCCACCTTCAACTTATTTTTTTTAAATACGGACCTGGATTTTTAACTGTAATTTTTTTATAGCTTTTGTATAGCTAAATACAACAATATGTTACACCTTACCATTTTACTACGTTTCGTCTATGAAAATATCATCAGCTCTGTAGCTTCTGATGATACCGTTTCTTACTTGATTAAAACAAAGTAGCTAATTAAATAATAATTACAAAACAAAAAATGCTTAAAATGTGAAATTTTAAATATTATTTGAAACATAATACAAGAATTATTTAATTACAAAATGGGTTACAATTTTTTATCAAACATGATTAAGTACAACCAGCAAACAAGACTAATGAAGAACGAATTATGGTTGTACACATTCTACAAATAATAAAGCTAATAACAAAAACATAAAATGAAAAACAAAACGGTCAAGCAATCTATAAATTCCTATCACCTGATTTTCTGTAAAATCTTTCGCTTAGGTTTCTCACACCGTATTTTTTCTATCTTTAATGTTTTCATTTTTGCATACATAAGATCTTAACAAAATCATGTTTGCCATGCATGTCAGTTGTAACTTGTCACCAATATTTCTGTTTTAATCTGTAACATCTAATATTACAGTACTTTTTTAGCTTTAAATAATTTAAAATTAAATAAATATTATGGTTCGTTATACTGAAAAAGAGAAGAAAGATATGTATGATGTGTACATAAGATGCTATAGGAATGAAACCCGGTCAGCTCAGACTTATTTAGATTTATATCCTGATAGACAACAGCCATCTAAGAGGATGTTTACTTATATTTCTAAAAATATGGCAGAGCATAGCAGTGTGAAAAAAAGGAGAACTAGATATCAGGTTCGACATACTGATAATGAAATTAATGTTCTTGCCCAAATACATATTAACCCTGAAAATTCTACTAGGCGAATAGCTAAAAAATGTGTAGTAGGAACCTCCACGGTTAAAAGAATTTTAAAGAAACATAAATACCACGCAATGACCGTTCTTTCAACAAAAAGATATTATGGACGGATGAATGCTCCTTTACTAATAGTGGAATATTTAATCCTAGGAACAAGCATTTGTATGCTACTTCTAATCACCATTTAATCAGAGAAGTTAGACCACAGTTCCGTTTTACCCAAATTGTGTGGTGTGGACTAATCAATAATTAGATTATTGGGCCGATTTTTTTGGATGGTAATTTAAATCAGTTCCGATACCTACATTTATTGGAGGAAGTATTCGATGAGATGCCCTTACAGACAAGACAAAATCTTCAATACTTTATGCAAGACGGTTGTGGTGCACACAATGCGAGGAGGGTTGCAGAGTATCTCGATCAATATTTTAGAGGTAATTGGATTGGTACCAATGGACCAATAAGATGGCCTCCTCGATCTCCGTGTCTTAACCCCATGGATTATTTTGTATGGGGCTTCGTAAAAAACCAAATCTACGACAAAAATATGCCCAAATAATCTACAAGAACTTCGTCAACGAATAGTAGATGCATTTGAAAAAATTACACCAGAAATGGTTGATAAAACTACATCCCAAATGTCTAGGAGAATTGCACTCTGTATCCAACAGAATGGACTACATTTTGAGCAACTATTGTGACTGTTTCTGTTTTTGAATTTTGTTTTTGTTATTAGCTTTATTATTTGTAGAATGTGTACAACCATAATTCGTTCTTCATTAGTCTTGTTTGCTGGTTGTACTTAATCATGTTTGATAAAAAATTCTAACCCATTTTGTAATTAAATAATTCTTGTATTATGTTTCAAATAATATTTAAAATTTCACATTTTAAGCATTTTTTGTTTTTTAATTATTATTTAATTAGCTATCTTGTTTTAATCAAGTAAGAAACGGTATCATCAGAAGCTACAGAGTTGATGATATTTTCATAGACGAAACGTAGTAAAATGGTAAAGTGTAACATATCGTTGTATTTAGCTATACAAAAGCTATAAAAAAATTACATTTAAAAATCCAGGTCCGTATTAAAAAAAAATAAGTTGAAGGTGGCCCTGAAAATAAGAAAAATCGCAATAAAAATTTTAATATGGCAGATTATAGGGAACTTGATTTATAACAAAAACTTCTTATAATTTTTTTATATATTTTTTATAATAACAACGCACGACTTGAAAAACCAAAATGAGGTTTTTCTGATTTTATCGAATATCTCCGGAACCAGTCAGAAAATCTGGAACTTCTACGGACCAATGTATTATCCGTCAAAATACGAAACTTTTTCCCCATTTAACCGACAATGTATATCTTACGGTTTACGAGATCTCTGTATACGCAAATTAAATCCGGTCCACCCTGTATAATCAAAAATTCACAATTTGCTATTCTGTTCATAGTGTCAGACTATACGTATGACATTGAGAATGGTCAAGAATAGGGCTGCAGTAACAACTGTACTAGCAAAAATATCTTTTAGAGTTGAACTATAATGTAAAACATTCCAGTAATATGTTTTTTGCAGTCAATGGCATGAATTAGTGGATTCAGAATTAGATTAATAATGCTTAGATGTAAAAAATTCATTTATTAACTAAAAATTTTTTTAATAAATAAATACATCATTAGTAACATAAAATGTTTTCTACCTGGAAGTTCCTAAATATTAAAATAAAACATACATTAACTGAAAAACCAAATAAAACATATTTCTATTAAATAATAATAAACAGCCCTAATACTGAACGATCCAAAGTACAGGGTGTCCCAAACTGAAAAACCAAATAAAACATATTTCTATTAAATAATAATAAACAGCCCTCTTAATAATACTGAACGATCCAAAGTACAGGGTGTCCCGCCATAAAAAGATACATTTTAACAGCTTATAACTTACACCCTACACTTTTTCATATCTGAAAGTCCCGTTCTTCCTCTTTTTAAAAATGTATACATTGTAATTACTTAATATTTGGGGGAGATAGTTTTTTATGAATCTATGTCAAAAACTTGTAATTTAAGTTTGTTGGAATTTTTTGTTAATGTTTATTCATTTTTTATACATTTTTATGGGTGTATTTTCTGGTTTACTTCAAATAAAAAACGATCTGATACTCTTATAATGAACTATATCCTTTATACAAAGCTACCTGACATATAAGACACCGTTTTATCAAGGTAGCTTTGACATTAAGAAACGTCAAATAATTTATACGAAGTAGGGGAGGATTGCCTTGAAATGGACATCCCATGAATAGGACACTTGCAATTTGTGTATACTTGGCTGCATAATTAAACTCCTTGCACTTGCTCTGTATTAGTTCATCTAGTGCCCGCTATTAGCACTAGATTCGGTTATCGTGTCAAGTCATTTGCTGCTGATATGTTTAGTGAAATATTTACGGCGTGTATTGTAAATATTTACGTGTAATTGAAAAGTGAATAAATTAGTTGTCTTAGTAGATAATTTTCTTGTAGTGGCTTAATGTGTGTAGCTTCTACATTAATCAAGATATATAAAACTCATTGATATTAAAGATCGTAAAAATAAAATGGATGTTAGGTTAAAAGTTAAGAGTTCCATGAATCGGACACAAACAATATCAATGAATCGGACGTCCGATTCATGGAAACTAGAGTGTCCAGTTCAAGGAATTAGATAACACAGAGAGAAATTAATGCTCACATTAAGCAAAAAATAAGCATTTTCGGGATTGTTTTTGAGCCAAGAATGGTACAATCTATATTTAAAAAAATCGTTGATTTCTTTTTGAAAATAACAACGTTGGTGCTCATTTGAGAACATTTCCAGTTGAGTTTCGGTCAAATTTCTTTTGTTAAAAGAGCCTGTGCTATTAATTGAGAATATTGGGTTGTAATGAGGACCTTTAAAGAATGTGGAAGTCATCGAAAAATATCCAATAATTACCCCCTGAATTCCCTGTACTGTTTGTTTTTCTTTAATTTTTCTTTAATTTTCAAAACACTTTTCCCCAGATTTATAAATTTTATTTTTTTTTTCATTTTTTTAGTTATAATTTCCCACACTGCTTTTTTGTTATATTGAGGTGATTCAAATTTGTTTGTTTTCTTTATAAGTTGTTATTAAAAATTTGATTGCTTCATAAGTCCAAAAATCTGTACCAACAAAATTTTAATGTATAGTAGCACTATCAATAATATCATCATCAGCTTTTTGAATAGCTGTATCTGTTTGTTTGCTAGATCCTGGAATTGGATCTTTAAGAGTATTAATATTAACATTATGTTTGTTTTTTTCAGCATTATTACCCCATACTTTTTTATTTTCCAAGTCAAATTCTCCAAACACAAATATTTGTGGACGTTAATTCCTTAAGCGTTCCCAAATAATGGTTGCAATAGCCACATGAGATTTGCAAATCACTTGGAATGCTTACTTCCTCCTAAAAAAGTATTAATAATCATCTTTCTAAATGCAAGCATAGCGACTTACCATAACTTTCAGAAGCAGCAAAAATACAAACTGGGAACTAGAGCAGGGTGAAAAACGAATAACCAAAACCTTATTAATTTTTTTCCAATTTTCACAAAGAAAAATAATTTAAATTGAGGTTTTCTTCGTTTTCATAAAAACAAATATAAAAAAAACAAAGAATGACAGACATATGACAGGCAAAACCGTAAGCAACCGGGCTCCTATGGCTGGTTACTATTTTGACAGTTCATTAAACAATTTCAGGAAACCGGTTCCAAAATTAATCAGTTTTTCAGCAACCACGACTATTTGGTTATTTACAGGACAGTAAACCGCACAACCAGTTATTTTCGGACCATACCCTAAGACTATTCCTTCTACTACTACCATTTTAAGCGCTCATGTCACTTGTCAACCTTTTTACTTGCTTCCGATCATGTTAACGGCCATCTTATATCACTTTCGAGTACCGCAACACACCATACACAGAAAATTTCAAACCGTAATTTCGCAATTATAATAGTATACAAGTGTTCTTGTGTGGATTAAATTTAAGATTTCATCTCCTGATATATGGACTTTTACTATCAGGATGATTTTTCCGGTGTGTCTTTCTGTTGAGACTCCAGCTTCGGGAGGTCTTTCAAATTGCTGGTCACCTATACATACCCTTCCCAAGTAACATTTTAATCTGCATAGTTTGCTGCAAACCAATAATAAAAGGTCATATAAAACACAGTTTTGGACGCATTTATGCAGGTGACGTGATCTGCAAAACATTTTTATATGGCCTATATTTTACATACCACAGTTTGTTTATTACTTCTATGAAGGTTTAATGCAGACCTGCATTACTTCTGCATAATACCTTTAGTTGGTAGGTAATACCCTGCAATGCATATAATTTATCAGTCATACATAGTTTACTTTGGATGTATTATGCAGATCATGTGTAAGTAAAATTAAGATCTCTTAATTTGTTGTTATGCAGATAATGTGCAGGAACCAATATGTATTAATAAAAATAATGTGCACATTTTTTTCAATTGATTGAATTTATATATAATTCTATATCATTTTTATAATTAATTTAATTATTAATTTCATTTATAACTAGTAGCGCGATACAATTTTAACCTATTTTTTTTTTTTGTTTTAACTTACCTTTAATAGGATTCGAACCTGCAACCAAGGTGTTTGAAATCTCTGGAACAGACGCCTTAACCAACTGAGCTATGACAACTTCTGTTAAATACTTTCGCTATTGTAAATTTAAGGTATAAATGTCAAATTAATATTAAATCTGGTTTTAATTAGATAAGTAAATAAAATAATTTTTAAATTTAATGATAAAAGTACTTAATATTTCTTTACATGCAAAGAAATAAATAATTTTGCCTTCCTATTTACTTTTCGAACTGAATAACAATTTCTTGTAAGGCCTCTGCATATCAACATGTCAAACACTTGCAAAAGTACTGCAAATGATCTGCAATTGCAAATTTAATGTCTTGTAACCTAACCTTCAAAATCATCACGTGCGCGTGAAAGAAACTCGTGCAGATTGTTTATTTTGACTACAAAAAAATTTAATATGGAACTAACTGGAAAATACTGCATTATTCAGGAAAACAAAGGGAAAAATCAATCAATATTAAGTGTTGTACCCACTAAATGGATAAAGTTAAAAGAGTGGAGTGATGGAAGTGACTTACTTTATTGGCCGCATAAAACAAACATTCATTTAACAAAATTGATGAAAGCAAGTCCAGATATAAAACCAAATGAAGATTTTATTCTTCTTAAATGTAGGTTGAAAAAAGCAGGGTTCAAAACATTTTATGAAGTAAGTAGTTGTTATTGTTGTAAAATTAACCTAGCATGTACAACTTCAAAATACACAGCACATAGCACATAGATCAGTAATGTTAATAATAGTATCTAATAATAATAATAATAATAATAATAATAAAGTGATTTATTGCGCCGTGACAAAAGGCTATTGAACGAGGCTCTTCGCCCTTCATTAAGGTTATTTTTCAAGAATTTTTTTCTACGGGGACGAGATACATTCTTCCACAAGAATATTTTAAAGTACTTTTCCTACGACCACTTAGGAAAGTGAAACATATCACACTATATAATATAGTCCTATCGAAAGTGCCCTATATCACACGCGTATGAATAAAAATTTACTTTCTACCCATGTGCGAATATATGCTACTTTCCGCACAGCTGCCTCAAACTGTCAAACACATCATTTTTATTTTAATCTATGTAATGTCCATATTAATAGTAAAACCGATATGATTGTTAAATTATTAAAATTAGATCCTAGATATTTATCTTTAACAATTATTATATTATTAAAATAATTTTAAAATAACTAGGTACATTATGTTTGCTTTTTATTCTGGTTAAACACATAACCGATTAGAAATTCACTTGACGTAAGGCCTGTTAGCTCAGGTGGTAGAGTATCAAACTTTATCAACTTTGCCATTTGAGACGTGGCTCGCTCACGCGATCAAATCCTGGCGGAGGAAGATAATTTTTTTGTTCGTATTTTTATTTTATTTTTTTTGTTTTTTTGTTTTTTTTTTTTGTTTAAAAAAATATGATAATTATTGATTATTTTTTTTAAATACATTTTATTTATTATAATATAAACCTGGTTTTACATTTTTTGATGAAATTATTTTGTGGTCGTAGGAAAAATATTGTACATCACTTTTGTGTGAAAAGTGGTTTTTCACACTCGTAATAAAATATACTATATAGTATTACTACAGAATATACAGGGTTTTCATTTTTTTTAATTTTTAATTAATCTTAGTTTATATTGGGATTCCCAAAGAAAATCTAAATTAAGCTATAGTCTGTTTAATTTTAACAGTATATAATTTGTTAAAAGTTCATAATAAATTGCTTATATTTTACTTGACATTTTTAATTTTAGGCAGATAATGTTTTGGAGAATATGTTACAACAAAGTGAATCGGAACCTGACGACAGATCTCTGGTATATAATAAAAAAAAGAATAATAAATCACATAACTTAGATGATCAGTTTTTAAATCTAAGAGATAAACTACTTCCAGATATCCCTTCTAGAAATTCAAGTCCCGAATCTATTAACATTACAGCACAAGGAATCGTAGAATCAAATTTTTCTGAGATACAAAAAGAAAATGAAGGAGAACTTCTGTTTAGTGGTGATGTAAGTCAGTTAATTTTTCCAACAGATTTAAATACAAATAAAATAGATCTTCTCCAGGAGACACTAAATGCAAGAATTGATACACTTGAATAGAACATTCTCTTGAAGTTAGATAATATGTCCACAAATATAGACATGAAAGTTGAAAATATACACAAGATTCTAGCAAATATTAGCGCAAAATTAGATTTGATAGGATCTGGCGTATCTCAAAATGAACATGATCCGTATCAACCACCAACACGCTTATTTGATAAAATAGATAGTCTTGAACAAGCTGAAGAATTCGAGAAGAATCTTAGTGATGATGAATTCTTTAACTCAGTTGTAACTACAATTAAAGCTAAACATGGTACAGATGACTTTAGAAATTGCCGAACTGCAGCGCTACATCTTGTTGATTACTTTTGGACTAGGCAATTTTTTAACATAAGCTCATGGTCTGGACTGGGCAAAACTAAGGATAAAATTAGGTTTAAAAACTTTTTGAAAACTATAGATGTTTTCAAAGAATGTGTTTCCGTGTGTTGCCCTCGAGATGTGGAATGGACTGTATGCAAAAATGTAAAATTTTTACAAGATCAAATAAATAATTCGGGAAGTAGATTAAACAGAGATCAAAACCAAAGAACAGCAGCGTCCCGTTCTCGCATGAATACAAAAAAGAAATTGACTAATTATAAAGCTTCAACCAATAGACCGGAGGAGGAAGAAGAGGAGGATGAGAAGGAAATCGAATAAAATTATTTTTTAACTTTTATTTCATATTCCTATTTCTTTTTTTTTTGAACAAAATACAAGTTTTTTTTTACTTTCCATTAAAAATTTGTTATTACCTTCTTAAGGATAAGAATAAAACATTTTTATTTTATTTATTTTTTATTATACGTACTTTCACATTTATAAAAATTCGTTTACAGGAAATGTATGATGCATAGGCACAAATACAGTTTTATCAAATACAACTACTGCTACTAGTTTACACAAAACATCTTTAAATGAATACTTCTCAAGATTATGAAAGTCGTGCCATTCAGTTTGAAATACATTCAAATGTGTTGAAAGTAAAGGATATTTAAAAAATTCTTTAACGTCTCTTAACTTTAGTCCAAATATACCGTTGGGGTTGACATATTCCATTGCTATAATATCTCTATTCCTGTTCATAAACCATTTGTTTTCAAAATTACTCCTTAATAGGAAACCTTCTCGTAATTCTACGTAGTGATATTTAGAAATATCATTTTTTACTGGGTATTTAAATAACGGATAAACGTCAATTTTCTTTTGGGAATTAATCTGACTTGATGTAATTTCAGAAAGCCTGTTTACTATTTGGCACAAAGGAAATCTTCCACTTCTTAGCATTAGCTTGATTTTATACAAATTATTTTCAAAAGGATACGAAGATAAAGTCGATAAATCACCAAAACGTTCCACTTCATCAACAATGTGATTTAAATTATGGATATTCATAGTTACGCTTCTGAATATTCTATAATTAGTTTTTACGAATGTGTCAAACAGTTGTCGAGCGATTGGCAAAAATCGGCGATAGTAATGTGTTGAACAAATAGTCACAGCACAAAATAAATTTAAAAAGTGTTTATAGTGTACTTCTGGTAAGTGAGGCTTTAATACAATGATTCCAATGTAATTAAGAAACACACTACACTCTGATGCTTTCCAGTGTGATAAATAATTTAGTCCTCGGACAGCTCTATGAAATTCCGCAGGAAGTTTAATTCCAACTAGAGTTCTAGATATGTCATCTAAAGTACCATTTGACCATTTTGATATAGTCATTCCAGGTTTTCCATTTTTATAGGCTTTTAGTAATGTTTTTGTGACACCTAAATGCAACAAGTGTAAAGAATCAGCAGTAATTATATCTTCTACCAAATCGATGGGCAATTTAAATAATGGCGTTGTAACAGGTAAATCAACACAATATTGATAATGGTCTTTATATTCATAGGAACGAAAACCTGCATCAGTTCGTTTAGTAACATTTATGCGAGGAAAAATATTGCAGCCTGTTGTTCGAGAATAAAAACCGACTGTGCAACATTTTAAGCATCCGTTTTGGTTATTAAAATTGACAACACCTGAAAATTAAATTTAAGTAGAAACAGAGACACAGACCAATTAAAAAACTTATAAAAACCTTTAATAAAAGCTCGAGCGGGTGAGTCACATATAAAAGCCCGCACCGCAACAGTTAAATGATTCCCATTGATTAATAATCCTGAGCCTAATATAGAAATTGTTTCATCCACAAAAGGTTCAAGAAATTCTGTCACCAATTTAGGTTTTGATTTTCCATAAAAAAGTCCGATTATCATCGGTCGAATCTGTGGCATGGTATGGATATTAAATAAAATTGGCCAAAATTGATCAGTTCCATTTTCAAACAAGGGCAAACCATCAATACTAACGTTTATTTTAATGTTTAATGGTTTTTTTAGATCATAAAAACATTTTCGAAGACAAAACTCAAGTCCTTGATGCCAGTAATTTCCACCACTTATATTTTGAATGAATGCCTTTTGTCGCGGAGTTCCTGTAAATATTTTTTTTAAATATAGACCTAAGGGAGAGAAGTCTATACTTACCCATTAATGATCGAGGATCTTTAGGTAATCTTGAATTATATTCTTCATTTAACTTGCCCAATAATGGTTTTAAGGCAATCTGTGGAATATTGAATTCAATTGCCCAGTTCTTTAAAAATATTGCAATATTATTTTCACCAACATTTAAGTACTCATTGTTCGGCTCCGTCTCATCAAATATTGAGATATCCATATTCAAAAAATCATTTTCAAATACTTCGTGTACCAAAATTTCACATTCAGGATCAGCATCTGTTAACGTTGATATTTCTTTTAAATCATTTTGAAACTCATTGTTTAACAAAGGTTTCTGGATAATGTTGGTGGTACTTTCAGATAATGAAACATTTTCATCAGAAAACAGGGCATGATATGTTTGCACCTTCCGACGATACGTTCCACTGCGTTTAATTTTTCTCCATTTAGCTGCATTTTCCATTATTAATTATTGATGTGAATTACACACAATGTAGTAAAATAAATATGTTTCTTTAACTTAACATAACCTTCTGTTGACTGCTGAATGGGTGGGTAGTGACAGATCAACTTACTGCATGTTACCTGCATACTGATTCTGATTGACACATATCTTTGAATAAACCATTTAACAACGGTTTAATGCAGGTCTACCTCGTAACTACTCTGCAAATTAACTTTAGCAGATGACCTGCATTTAATTTGTGTTAGAAAATTGTTTACAGGGCGGTAAAACCTGCACAGGTTCTGCAAATTACCTAGACAAAATTATATTTCTTTTGCAGGCTATATGTAAATGAGGCCTGCTTTTGACTAGACGCTAATTAATTTATGCAGGGAGCATCTACTAGCAAAGTTAATATGCCGATCGTATGCAGAATATTTAAGTTCATCTAACACTAAAGATCATATGACAATATTGTGCAGACATATTCGACGTTTGTAGGTTATATAAAAGCAATATGCAGTTGGAAAAATTACTGCAGGCTATTTGCAAAGCATATGCAGTTAAATTATGCAGGTCTGAGTTACTTGGGTTGTGCCAGGTTTAACAGGACGCCGCTCTCCGACTGTCTCTTTGCTCCAGGGGTTGCTATACGTGTATGTTGGCAACGACTCTCATTCTTGGCGCCTTTTCTATTTCATCTCGTAATTTGTATAAGGAAGCTCCCCCATCTAGTACGGTGGACAAAACGTATATCCGCTGGTCTTGGATTTGGAATTTCGATATTTAAAACCACATTTAAGCCCTCATCAAGAGCTCAATAGTCGGCCTAGCCGGATGTCCCCTTTTCAATCTAATTTTGTCCCGTCTTTTTACTATGTAAGTACCACACTGTTTAATTAATTTTCCTCATATTCATTTGCTTAGTCACTATTACACTATATATGTTACACAGGCTGTGATTGGCGAATCATTAATATTACAAGTATTTCTGTCTATTGACATGTGTTTTAAGTGTTCTTTTACTCATATTCACTTGCTTAGTCACTCTTACATTACGAAGATTTACTCTTATATGGGTTGATATATTATTAATTAATAACAGGTTTTTATTGTCAAATTGCTTTTTAAAATTTAATACCTAAATTAGTTATATTTGGCCTCACCATTTAACTTAAAACTTTTCACATATTTTTTGTTTGTTATAGCTTCTATTGCTACTTTTACAAAAAATTGTAACATTAGATTGTATTCTGTCACAAATTATTTAAATTTTCTTTTATAAGTATTCGTTTATAACTACTCAACATTTGTCAAATTTTCTTTTTAACAGCCTTTTTCTACGTAGGGCTCATTAAAATCACGTACAGTATATTTACTTTTATTCCTCGGACAAAAATTATCGTGTAATTTAAATAAAATGTCATGTTGACAAAAGTAGTAATTCACAATTATTTTTTATTGATCACATCGTTGTATATTTTGGAATATTGACTTCGAAAAATAAAAGAATTGTCAAAAAATAACAAATTTTTACCTTTGTCTTGGTTGTGGCAAAGTACCCGTGCCACTACAACTGGTGACCCCGACGTGATTTCCAACCTTAGCACAAACATTTTTGCCCGACGTGATTACCAGTTATTCTGACGTGATTTCTTCCTATAGTGCAATTTTTTTTTGCCTGACGGTCCACAGCAACGGCAATCACCACCTTCTAGACCTACACCGGCCATCTATAAGCCCCGACTAAAAAGTAGAGGCAAAATTTTGACAAGTATCTCCCTTTCACATACAAAAAGTAAGGTACCTATAGATTTCGAAGATATATCCATTTTGTTCTTAATTTAATTCACATAAAAATTTTAAAGATTTCAAATTAATAAATCATATTTTACATAGTTTTGTTATATAAGAGCTATGTCAGATTCAGAAAAAGAAATCGTAGGGGTAAATTCATCTAAACAAATCGAACAAACTTCTCTTTCCATTCAACTTTTGAACAAACTATCCAGAAGCTTGGTTCGTACAGGCCGAGGCTCAATTTAATCTTAAGAGACTATCTCGCTTTTCGACCAAACATGAATATGTTGTAGCTTCATTGCCACAAAAAGTTATAATGACGGTTTGGGACAAAATCAAAAACAAAAATGTTTCGTATACTCAACTAAAACAAACTCTGATACAACGTCACAGCATTAGTGAATAGAACAAATTGGAAGAGTTACTGTCTAACCCTGAGCTAGGAGACCGTAAACCTTTCGATTTGTACAGATCTATGGAAATCATAGCTGGAACTTCCTCCACAATTGGGCAAGACCTTCTTAAACAACTTTGGATGAATAAACTACCTCCAGTAATAAATATTGCGTTGGTTGCATCCGGTAAATCTAACTTACAAGAATTAGCCGTCAAATACATGAAATGATTCTTTAACCTAAAGCCAGCTCTATTCCAGCAGATCTGGTAGATATGTTCTCAGCTTTAGCTTGCAAATAAGACGAGGTTAAAAACGAGGTTGCCGAACTAAAAAAAATAATGTTAAATGACACAGAATTCATAATAACTTCCAACAGCATGACAACCGTAGGAGACATTCCAGCTGTAGTTCTGACAGATCTCCTATTAGATACCCTAGCAGGAGTTCAAGTCGAACTAGAAGTAATAACTTTAACGAATCAGGTCCTTATTGTTGGTACCATTATACCTACGGCCGAGCCGCTAATAAATGCAAAGAACCCTGCAAATTTAGCGCTAATAAGGTAGCACTAGTTAATAACGAAACAAAAAACTAAAAATTCCACGGTTCTGACGACGACTAGTGGAAATTTCGTCTATTTATTTGTGATAAAATTAACAATCTCAAATTTTTAATAGATACAGGAGCAGAGGTTTGCTCATTAAAATCACGTACAGTATTTTTAATAAGCCCTACATTCTACATTGTCATTTTTTGTTAAAATACCTTAAACATTGTTGTAATCTCGTCAGCTCTTTAAGTACTCGGTAATCTGATAGTATTATCACGTTAATTTTTAAATTTCATATTCTCATTTATCATTATCCCAGTAATTGTTAAAATATTTTTTCACTGTTATCAAATTAAGTCTCATTCCATACTGATGATGGTCACTGACCAAAACTAGTCACTTTCTCTAATTTCATAACAATAAATAATTTTTGTGGTTAAGGAGTTTTATCTTTCCTTTATTTTCCTTAGAAGTCAGCATTGCGTAATCGGGTTTGTGGTAGAGTTTTATCAGTCAACAGCTGACTTAAAATGTCTGTTCTTTGTTTAATATAGTTTATATTATTTCAAGTTCACGTTAAATATTCGTTCATTCAGTCGTTACTTTATCAAAATGGCTCCTTTAAAAAAGAAAACGAACCGCGAAACAAAAGATGAAGCGATAGTTGAATTAAATAATTTATGTAAAGTTCGTGTACATTTAAAATCGAGTATTACTAGATTTCAAAATTTGACGATAGTAAACTTTTTCAACTTAAAAAGCGAAACAGAGACCTTGAAGAGATTCGTTCGCGCTGTGGATGTCTCTGGGGGATAGGTTTGTTTGGCATGGTTTGGTTGATGTTATTTCCAGGTTAGTTAGGTTAAGTTGGTTAGGTTGATTTTTGGTAAAAATTAACTTCGTTAATTTTTTTCACGGGGACCCGGGGTTTAACGAGCATTTGGATACTCGTTAGGATTTTATTTTTTTTGTATATTTATATTTATTATTCAAACATAAAGGATAATAAATATCGTTAAAGTCATTGAAATTGTTATTTCATATTTTTATATTTAATATTTGAGAAGGAACTTTTCGAGTGCACCCTGTATTATTAATTCGAAGTTTATCGAATGTTCTATGGGTGGTGACGCTAAGCTACGTCAGAGGCAGGGGCTTGACCAGTATAAAAGGCCGTACAGCGGAGTGCGGAGAGCTCATGTTGAGATCGAGCAGCGAGACTGAACAGTCACCTGAGTGTTTAGTGTGCGACGTGAGAAATTTTCTACAAGCGACGGAACGGTCTGTAATCGCCTAGGCAGGAGCAGCGTTCATCACAGTGATTTTATAAGTGTTTTTAATTTCGATTTTAATCATTTATCTTTATTCCAGATTTACTAATCATTATTTTCTTTCAGATTATTTAATCAATTTTCTTTTATTTCAGATTGTTTAATCATAAACTTTTATTTCAGATTTATAATCAATATTTTATTTCAGATTCTTTAACAAAATTTTCTTTATTTCAGATTGTTTAACACATTTAACATTTATTTTCAGATTCTTTAATTATTATTATTTTATTTCAGATGACTTAATCATAAATTTTTATTTCAGATTCTTTTCTCTAAAAGCTATAAAAATTTTATATAATCATAAAATTTACTTTTCAGACATTAATAATTTTTCTTTTTTTCACAGGACAAAATAATTTTATTTTTATTTTTAATCCTAAATTAAAGGTCTTTTTTGAAAGAGGAGACCTTTAAATTTATTTCAGAGGAGGTACGACCCAAGGGAAATGGCCCCGGTGGGCACGGGCACCGTCCCAAAAATCAAGAAAGAAAGTAGAGACTTGTCTTCCCAGAGAGACAAGTACAAATTAAAGCTGGAAAAAGCGGAGGAGAAGTACAAACAGGCAATTGAAGCGCAAAACGCGCTTCAAGAGACAAATGACCGGCTTATGCAAAGAATAGCAGGCCTGGAGAGCGCTAACGCCAAGCTTAGCGATAAAATGGATATTCTACTCCAAAAGATAGAAAAGATGATGGCTGATCAGAAAAAGCCTGCAGAAGAGGAGAAGATACAAGAAACAAAAGAAATCGATGAAGCAAACGTGCAAAACGCCACGTTTGCCGATGACTATATGAGTGCCGAAGATGTAAATCTTCCGGAAACAGACTCAGATGAAGAGGAAAAAGGTTTTGTAAAAACAAAACCCACAAAGAACGCTCTAAGAAGAGAGAGAAGGAAGCGGAATCATCCTGAATCCGATAGCGAAAGACTAGACGGTGCCCACGGGGTCACACCTAAAAAGAAGAATACTGTGACAGTAAAAAGCACGCCCAATGCCACTGTTGTAACAGAAGAAACAAACGAGGAGACAATACTGGAGGCACCAAAGGTGAAAATCCCTCCAATAGTATTGAAGGACACGACGAGATGGAACTCTCTCCACCGCGGCTTGAAAAGCCGTAACATCTCCTTCCAGGATCCAAGACTGCAAAACGGCGGTCTAAGAATCTACGCAAATTCTTCGGAAGATTACCGTAAAACGGTAAAGTACTTCGAAGAAATGAAGACGAAGTTTTACTGCTACACCCTGCAAGAGGATAAACCTTTTAAGGCGGTACTACGAGGTGTACCCACCCACAACTCCCCCGAAGAAGTGACAAATGAGCTGGTACTTCAAGGCATCACGCCGCTGAAAGTACAGCATATGAGATCGAGATATAACAAGTCCGTCATACCACTATACCTAGTGGATGTGAACCAAAAGGACGAAGAAGCCATCATGAAGATTAACCGACTATGTAATGTAGTCATGAAGTTCGAAAAGCTGAGAGCCTCATCTACCGTTGCTCAGTGCTACCGATGCCAGGGCTTCCACCACGCCCAATCCAACTGCCATGACGACGTCAGGTGCGTTAGATGCGGAGGCCCACATCGAACTGACGCATGCCCAAGAGATAGACAATCAGACCCCACCTGCGCAAACTGTGGAGGAGTACACCCCGCAAGCTACAGAGGATGCCCCAAAGCCCCCAAACCCAAGACCGCCCAAAAGGCCAGCCCCAAAACTATTCAGAGACCCGCAAACAGGATACAAGGCGTATCCTACGCAAACACCGCCGCACCCGCAGCCAATACTGCCACCCCCGCTGCAGTATTCAAGTCTCTGCCCCAAGACATGCACCGCCTTATCATGGAAACCTGCCAGAGATGTGTGACAGAAATGCTCACCCAAATTTTCCCCACTAACCAAAAATGAGAAACACACCGATACAACCAGGTCAACTGAAGATCGCATCATGGAACTCCGGAGGCATCCGAGTCAATAAACTCCTGCTGGAAGAATTAATCGAACGAGAAAAACTAGACATTATCGCACTCCAGGAAACAAAGTTACATGAAAATGTCAACTTAAAGTTTCTAGGATACGATATGTATAGAAATGATCTAAGAGCAAATTCTGGAGGCACAGCGATTCTAGTGAGGAAGGAGATCGACCACTACCACACTCCAACCCCCGATGGACTGAGGACTATGGAAGCCACTACCGTTACCATCAGAACCAGCCATGGCAACTTAAACGTAGTATCTGCATACCTCAGACCACAAGACATCTTACACATAGAAGATCTTGATGCACTCATACCACCCAACACCGAGGTAATATTGATCGGCGATCTTAACGCAAAATCTCCAAACTGGAACAGCACGACTACAAACCCTAAAGGACGGGCACTCGTGGATTACCTAGATGACAACCCACAATGTTCAGCAATAGGACCAGAGGAACCAACACACTTCCCACCGAGAGAGACTGCACATTTCCTGTCGAAATGTACTCTATGCAAGAAGGTTTCGGATCACACAACCCTATTCTACTCCAACTAGGAGACGAAGAAGGGGAAGATGTACCCAAGACCGTATCGAGGACGAACTGGATACAATTCAAGCGCCTAGTGGGAGGAAACCTAGGAAACATCCCAAGGATAGAAACCCACGAAGACGTGGACCTAGCGCTAGAACATTATGAAAACGTCATCAGACAGGCAATAAGTACCAGCACAAGAGAGACAGCGACAGTTAAACATAGTAAATTCAAAGCCATCAGCCAAGAATTGAAGGACCTGATTGTAGAAAAAAGGAGAGCCAGAAGACGTGCAAACAGAACACGCAATGAAATGGACAAGATACATGCCAACAATCTAGGACTTCATGTTAGAGATGAGTTAAGGCAACACCAAGACGACATGTGGAAACAACATCTAGATGAACTAGATCCACAAAAACCCGGATTATGGACCCTCCAAAAAGTTCTGAGAAATCCGTATAGACGGATTCCTACGCTACATGGACCAAATGGACTCGTCAGCACGCTCGAGGACAAAGCAGAAGTTTTCGCCACCTCTTTTGAGACCAAATCCCAGCTGAATGACCACGACGACGAGGACATCGACTTCACTGAAGCTGTAGAAAACGACTGGGACAACGTACCTGAGAATATTCAGAGCCTCGCCCCCACTTCTCCGGATGAGGTAAAAATATAATCAAGTATGTTTCAGCCAAGAAAGCACCAGGACGTGACAGAATCTCGAACCGAGCGATCAAACACCTACCGCAGAAAGCCATAGTCTTCCTCACCACCATCATCAACGGGATTTTAAGAACTCAGTACTTCCCAAGACTTTGGAAAACTGCAGAGGTGCTGATGATCCCCAAACCAAATAAGGACCCCACTTTCCCACAAAATTACAGGCCAATCAGCTTGCTGCCAGCACTGAGTAAAATTGCGGAGAGAGTCATTCTAACTAGGCTCAAGGACCAAACCAGCGAACTCAACATCATTCCTGACGAGCAGTTTGGATTCAGACCCCAACACTCCTGCGAACTCCAGGTCCTGAGACTAGTGGAACACATTACCAAGAGATTCAACTGGAGACAGTCAACTGGAGCCATATTCTTGGATGTCAGTAAGGCATTCGATCGAGTGTGGCATCAAGGACTCGTTTTCAAGATGAAGGATCAAGGATATACAACAGGAATGACGGAACTACTTAAGTCGTACCTCAGTGAACGGAAGTTCCAGATCAAGGCAGGACACATCCTGTCGAGAGTTGGAATCACAGAAGCAGGGGTACCTCAAGGAGCGGTACTATCACCACTGTTGTATACCATATCTACTGCAGACATCCCCAAAACGCCTAATACCACCATGTCACTCTACGCAGACGATACGGCCATAGCAGCCTCGAGCACCAGCGCAAGAACGGTAACAAGGCTACTGCAGGAAGCAGCAACAGAAATTCAGGAATGGTGCGTCAAATGGAAGATTAAAATAAATGCCGAGAAAAGCCAAGCTGTGTTGTTCAAGAAGAGAAGACATACTCCAGACCAGGAGATCGAATTAAATGGACACGACATACCATGGAGTCGCACAGCAAAATACCTAGGAGTAGAGATGGACCAAGGACTCACCTTCACGAAGCACGTGACCATGGTGGTAAATAAGGCCAAATTTGCAAGAGCGAAGCTAAATTGCCTCATCGGCAGAAAAAGCAATTTACTCCTCAAGACGAAACTCAGGATAATAAACGCCGTGATACTACCAATCCTGCTGTATGCCTCAACTGCTTGGGGATACACTTGCAGGACAAACAGGAAAAAGATCCAAGCCCAGCACAACATCAGCTTACGCACGGCAGTGAACTCCTACAGATACACACCGAACCGAATCATTCATAGAGATCTAGAATCCACCAGGGTACTAGAACTCATGAGGAGGAAGGCAGAAAGTGTGTTTCTAGCACTGGAGACGCACCCCAACGCCGAACTACGAGATCTTACCAATTACGACCTACAAGACTGGCCGAGGCATGCTAGACCTCGGAAAATATTAACTCAGGACACAAACTAAAAGGTAAGTATAGATAACACTATACCATAGCTAATCTATACTTTCTTTTTCAGATACCCTATTAGGAAAAACAGCGACATGACACAATAAACAACACAAGCGACGGCAGGCTTCGGACTGTCACAGACTAACGACAAACCGCCTGAGGATGAGCGATCTTTTAGTCACCGAAACGTGGGGACTGAAAAATTGCTTGCAGGACGGTGGACAAAACTCACACATGCGAAGAAACACACGACGCATCAAGTTAAGGCCTTCAGCCACTCTGATTAAATGAATGATAGTATGTCATACTACATGCCCTTTTAGTAGGCATGGCATACAAATCTGATGATTTTTCACTGAGGACCTTGCCAGACGTCTTGCAAGGGGGTGGATGGAATGGGTCTCGCAGAATCCGATCCAGTCTATACAGGATGGGATTTTACGCGACTCGGGCCTGTAATACTGTGTGTGTGTGTGTGTGTGTGTGTGTGTGTGTGCGTGTGTGTGTGCGTGGGTGTGTGTGTGTGTGTGTGTGTGTGTGTGTGTGTGCGTGTGCGTGTGCGTGTGCGTGTGCGTGTGCGTGTGCGTGTGCGTGTGCGTGTGCGTGTGCGTGTGCGTGTGCGTGTGCGTGTGTGTGTGTGTGTGTGTGTGTGTGTGTGTGTGTGTGTGTGTGTGTGTGTGTGTGTGTGTGTGTGTGTGCGGAGAGCTTTTGATTTTGTAAATTCAACCCACCTATTTCTTTTCTTATCTCCGGAGAGTTTAGTTTTAATCAAAGTGTGGTTATAGTGAAATGGTTTAGTGTTTAGCAATAGGTAATGTAGAGCGTTTTCTTTATTTGTCTTTAAGGTGAATTGTTGGCTAAATACTGCGTTAGAATTTCATTAATTGTCTAAGGATATTTGTTGCAGGAATTTATTAGTGATTAACGAATGTATCTTCCACTAATTTAGGTCTACCTTGTTAATTAAGGGTGTATTTGCATCATTTGATATAGTTTTCAACTATTTGAGGGTATTTTTTCTTGGAGAAAAAGCCGTTTTGTGTCTTAACAAGGGACCTTTATCGCGTTGTAAATGCACATGGCATAGTTTAAACTTCATACCTGCAACGAATTTTGACCTTTATCGCTTCGCTATTTAAGAGTGTTTTTCCGGTGAACAGGGATTTATCGATTTGTGTCAATTTGTCGATGGATAATTTGCAGTGTTAAAATAAAATTAAATTTTATGATAATTTGTTCATTGTTTTTTTTTTCTATTGTGTAACAAATCGATGAAGCGCTAATTACTGGATTATTGTAATTTTTTGGTTAACTAATTATTCTAGGTGCGGTGTTTAGGTAATAATTTGTCTTTTGGAGAAATATTGAAAATTTGCTACTTTACTTATCGCCACGAAATATTAAACCTAATTCACTAATAATACACGGAGATAAAGCGGCTTCCGGACAGCTTATATACAAAGGTTGCTTATTTCTTTCTTCTCTCATCTTTTCTCTTCACTTTCTTAGTACTTTTTTATTAATTAACTTAGGCATAGTTCCTGATAAAGGAAGCTACGCTACTAAATGCCAGTTAATTAATAAAAAAGGTACCCTACTCTAATTCTATCTCTACTATCCTATTTCCTTTTAAGTTTTTTCATTATTTTATTATTTTTGGGGTTTTTGTTTGATATAACCATAGGGTTATATGGGATTTAGATTGTCAATCTATTGTCTAAATTATCTGTAGATAATTTTAATATTTTCGGGGATTTAAATCAATTCAATTATATTTGATTCCTTTTTCAGATTTATTTAGGATACCACTTCATGGTTTTAAAGTAATCAAGGGGGTAACTATTAGTTTACCAACTAAGCTTAACTTTGGCATCAGTGCTACATAATTTTAAGTTTCGGTTAACTTTCTGAATAAGTTAACCTTCTGTTAACTTATCTAGTTTTAATATTATTTTTTTTACACAGGTGGATATAATTATCAGACTAAATGGTCTAGAACCTCGTTAAGGGTATATCGTTGGGGAATAATAGCATTCCTTCATTATTATCAGTCTTTTGGGCGATTTACGTAACCTCAGGGGTAGTAAAAGACGTCTTTTAACCATCATTTTTCTGTATTGCCAATATAAGTAGCTCACACACACATATGTTTCATTTTCATGCACTGGGAGTATTACCGATGACAAGTTAAGCCAACAGACCAGAAAAGTTTTGAAAGTTAGTCGATCCAAGTGGAAATCGAGTTCCTCAGCATCAGAACGTCGGTGAATTTGCAACACATAGAATCGAGAGACCTTATTGTGGACAAGACTCCTTCCTGAATAGGAACTGAATGCACCACCACCTCGTTTGAACTTCTGAAGAGGCTCGATTACCTCCAGAACCAGCAGGACCATCCCTCAACTTAGTCATCCGGTAACTTAAACCGAAACAAAGCCGAGCTTACTTGTATTTAATTGTGTACAGGTTACTTAAATTGCGAAAATCATTTTTTTCATTTTTTTATAACAAATTATTTAATACCTAAGTTTTATATTTTTCTACATCATTAATTGTCTTTTGGAACCTTCAGTTCAACTTTAACTATATTTTGTTTTTTTTTTTTTTCAGAATCCTCAGTTCTGCATTTGTCACTTATTATTATTTTATATTTTTCTACATTTGGAACCTTCAGTTCAACTCTAACTATATTTTGTTTTTTCCCAGAACCCTCAGTTCTGCATTTGTCATTATTGTGGATAATAAAATCTAAATTGAATTTATCTGTTTTAATTTACCTGATATTCATTTGAATTTGAACTTATCGTACCTTATCTTGACAATTGTCATAGTATAGTTTTGTTTCCTATTTTGTTTTTCTCTGAAAAAGTATATTTTTTTAATATAGTCAAAACAGGTGGCGCCTTGTTCAAATTCAGATAATCATAAAAGTTCCAAAATAAACAACTGAGAATTCACAACCCTGAGTATAATAAATTTTACCATTTTCCTGTATGGAAAATTGTAAAATCTTAAATTGAGCTTAAATCACTATAAATCTGTCTTCAAAATCAGAAAATTCCCGGTAAAGGCTTGCATTGGCTTTCAATGGGCCTTAACACCTTTTAGAAAGCAATGAAACTGCTACAATACAAAACACTAGTTAGTTTTCAGACAATATTTTCTTTTTTTTTTTAAACTTCGATCGAAGAACTATTTAAAGGAAAATAAAACTAAATTTTATCACGGATAATACCTAATCACTAACAGTATGACGACACAATCATGCATACAAAACACTGGCTAGGTATCAGATAGTATTTACTTTTCTATACGGAAATAAAAAAAATGTGTTTTCGGTCGTGACCCCTTTTTAATAAAAAAAAATAAAAATCCACGGATAATGTCTAATCACTAGTAGTGTAGCGACACAATCACGCATACAAAACACTAGTTAGTTTTCAGACATTATTTTTAATCATTAAATCGATTACGAGTACCACCTTGTATTTAATTTAAAAAAAAGAAAATTGAAATAAAAGAATCAACTACTGTAAAAAAAAGTTAACCTAGACCTGGCAGCAATTAAATCGTTAAATCTATTTATCTTATTAAATAATTTAATCGTATCCAAAATCGGAAAATAAAATTAAAAAAATCAATAATTCAGTCGGGAAATGAAAATAAATCTTTCTAAAAATTTAGAGATCTTTAACAGAGCAAAATGCTTTAATATAAATCAGTTCGGTATTTCAATTTCAAATTCAAAAAAAAAATAAAGCAGGTATAAATCGGAATGTGTCTTTATTTCCAAAAACAACGCGATAAGAAATCAGTTTTTTTTACCTGTACTCGTTGAACGGGTTTTGTTTGTTTTTATCGGAGGCGGCTGGTATTGTTATTGGAGTTATTGGAGTTACGCCAAATGAAACTATCATGGGTACTTCCAGGATATCGAGCAAACACATTCATTATCTTTAAATTTTCATTGCATATCTAAAACGATTTAAAAATTATATGTCCATAATCTAGACCAGTGATACTCAAAGTGTGCTCTGCGGAGCCCTGGGGCTCCGCAAAGATTTGTGGGGGCTCCGCGAAGAAAATAATAGTCAAATGAAAAAAAAAGCAGTACTATTGCCACAAAAGGGAGGGACCTGGCTTGAGGATAGAAGTCACTAAGAGGAAGGAGAAGGAGGATATGTTTTAAGTCACTAAGAGGACTAAAATCTTTGAACCAGACAGAGGCATATGGTTCAATAATGGTTGACACATAAGAGATTCTGATTGTTGCTGTTGTATGTAGTTTTGCTGCGTTATAACCTTAGACTAGGTAATAAATAGAGGATGCGTAACAAGTATATCGAGCACACGTAATATTCTGTGCCGATCATCTATTTGCCGCCATTATTTTGGTGTTTAGCATTTCGGTGACACCAAAGTTTTTGTTCGTGTTTATTTCTGATTTTTGAATAAAACGAAATTTAATAATTGGTTTATTACAATGGTTTATTGTGTGGCATATCAGTGTAAAAGTTATAGAGGCAAGAAAGAAGCAGATATTACGTTTCACAGGTAAATAATAAACATCAATCGTTTTTACTTTATATATTTTCTTATATTTTTCATTTTATCTGGTGTTATGCAGCTTGGTATTTACATATTGTACATGTCTCACTCCAGAGTAACAAATTTTACCCACCAAGTTTGTTTATTTTATGCTTTTCATTGATATTTAAGCAACTAATGATATTAAAATGGCCAAACAAGTAATTTTTTCCAGTAACGTGTCCTACAATTCTAAATAATAACTTTTATTAAATTTTTTTTTACTTTTGCTTTTTATTTATTTGTTGTTCTATTTTAGATTTCCAGCAAAAAAATCTTTGGATCCAGGCAATGAAAATTGCAAATTGGATGCCTACGCCAAATTACAGATTGTGTTCAAAACATTTTAAAAGACGTTTTTATGTAAAAGACTGTAAATACATGCAGCCGAAGAAGGTGCGTGTACTAATAAACATAATTAAACATATATATTTTTTTAATTACTTTTCATTATTATGTTATGCACTTTTAGGAATTTAGCAACCCTTTTGTGTATAATTCAAAACATTACCGTAATAATTGATTGTTTTTAGGACTTAAAAAAAAACATTGCATTTGGAAGCTGAGCCAGCCCCTTCAAATAGAACTGGAAATAAGGAAGCTATCCTAGAAAACACTAACATAAAACAATTTAGAATACAACTTTTACAACAGGTAGGAAAGAATAAAGAAAAAACAAGACAAATCAAAGTTCTTAAACAAAAACTTAAAAGATATAAAAAAAGAGTTTTTTTGCTAAATCTTTTTGTTATTATACCAAATTAGTATTATTTAAGGGTCAGTAAAAAATTTATCTATATTTATGTATAATTTCTCTTACTAGCTTAGTTTAATAATACCCAGATAGCACACTACATCTTACAGCCATCCAGTTCATGTCTTACGTGTCCAAACGTCCTGGTATGTAAAACGGACGGTTTTAAGACCCTGCTCAGGACATGTTTAAAACATCTTTGTTGAGATATTCTTAGGATGTTTTAAATATATCGGTAATATGGACGTTCAACTCTTTTCGATATATTTGAATATGGCGCCACGACACCTTTCTAGGCCCTACCTGCAGCGCATGTATGATCGTCATTCGTCATTGTCATTGGCTGATCGCATAGTCTCGTACGCGCGTATCGAGTCGTATTCTTTCTCTGGCTGCCTTCTTCTCGGGACAGCCCTTATATAATATTTTAAGCGTCAGTCTGTAGATATTTTCATTACTTTTTCGTGGTTGTGTTTTTATATATTGTCTTTTTATATTATTTATTTGCCATTATTGGAACTGTGATATACCGGAACTAGTAAACTTTATCATTAAAAACGGTGTTTTAATTTATTTGCCTTTTAATTTCATAACCTCACTTTAATATTGTATTTTTTAGAAAAACACCTTAAAACAATATTTCAACAAAATTATATGCTACTGGGACATTGGTTATAGACGCTTTGGCTAAAATTATTACCATAAGTTTTTAAATCGACTAAACTGGAAAAAGTAGGATTTCCAAGAATAGTTTCTCATAGCAACAAGTACTTAAAGTAATTTTTCTAATTATTTTATCCAACACTGTAAAATAATATTTACTCTATGTGTCAGTTTATATAGTTAAATAATGTATAATAAACAGTATTAAATATAGTAGTATTCATTTATTTTTTAAACGAATTTCCATCAAGTAAATAGACGGATTAAACAAGTCCAATACGGTTTGTCTTAAAGACGTAAAAACCTGGATGTCCTAAAGATGCCTTGTTTTGTAACAAAGTACGTCCTTTAGACGAATTTTGTATATCAGTGTACATCTTCAAAACGTCGTGAACAAACGTCTTTAAGGTGTCTTTAAAACGGGTCTATGCTATTTGGGTAGTGTCATTCTTTATTAACTAAAAATAAATCTTTTTGTAATACATGTAGATCATTGTTTTATTTTGCGAAATTTAAAAAACACTCATTTTATTATGTAAACGATTTTATTCAGTTTATTTCAATATATTTTTTTCTTGCTTTATACCTAAAAAGATCAATAAAGTACTAATAACATAAATACAAGTTCGTTTTTTATTTCCAACATGTTACGCCTTTGGTCGAATATCGTTGGTGTCAGAATGGAACAAGATTTTTAGCGGCTTATGTGTCCTCTCTTTATTACCTAGTCTAAGGTTACAAATTTATTCCGTGAAAATTTTGATTAATTTGACATATTGATTTATTGATTTTTGATAGATAATTCATATTCATATAGATTATTTGATTATTATAATACTAATAGATTCGTATTAATTCATCTGTATTTTATATTTTTGGTTCAGATCCTGAATTTGCTACTATTTACATACAATTAAACGATCTTTGGCACAAAACGTTCATCTAATAGAAGAGCCTGCAAAATCCTACAGAAAAGGATTGCCAGGCAACCGCATGCTTGTTGAAGCTTCGAAAGAAATATGATTGCAAGTTTAGGGATAAAAAAAATCTAAGAATTTGGGAGCAAATTTGCAAAGACTTAAAAGAGAGGGGATTTAATGTTAAAATAGAAAAAGCTAGACAAAAGTTTGCCAACTTACAAGCTATGTAAAATATAATGATAGTATAAAAAGAACTGGGACTGGTTCTATAAAAAAACCCACTTACTCTGAAGAGCTGGATGATTAGGTGATACGCATAAAGTGAATGCAGTTCGGGCTATTGACACAATTAAGTTAAATAATTCAAGTCAGTCAGAGGACCAATGTCCAAGTACATGTAAATCACAGGTCGGTATTAAAACCAGTACAACTGCACTGAAATAAAATAAAGGTAGGTTTAAAAAATACACAGGTCAATTAAACCAGCTACGGAGAAAAACAAGGTCTTAAGAGAATTAGTTGAAATTCAAAAACAGGGACTACTTAAACGCAAAAAAGAATTTCAAAAAATTATTCAATTATACAGTCAACAGTGACATGAACAACTTTTGGCTGTGATAAAGAGTTTTGGCAAAAAAAGAAAAAGAAGCCAAAATCATAAACACCACTGAATCTGACTAATTTTAGCTTGTAGTTTCTGCTAGGAGCAGGAATTAAATATAAATGATCCTTTTTTATACCACCGAGGGGTTTTACTTTTGTTAATTAAAAATTTTGTTGATATAAGTAAGTTTAATAACAATTTGTTATATAGATATGTTGTATTAGAAATAAAATAAATGTAAAAAAAAAGTTTTTAATAACTATTATAAAAACAACAAATATTTTTAAACTAAATATATAGGTAGTGTAATGTTAATTATTTCTTTCTATCTATAACTAATGTTTTATTTTATCTCTCTTTATCATTCCAAATAGTCTTCTATAGGTTCATATTCTTCCCAAAAATCTGCATTGATATTATAGAATTTATAATTATTCCTTTCATAATCCTCCATAGTGATTTTAATAATTCAAAAGTATGTTCCACAACTATTTTAGTTTTGCTATGAACTGTGTTATAGTATCGTTGTCTTTCATCCAAGTTATTATATTCTCTAAGGTATATATCAAAATTACGAAACAGTTCGGTTTCCTCAGTACCTACCAGTGTATAGATAAATTATTATAGGTTCTTCAGAGATATTCTATGACAAAAATTGCGAATTACAAGGTGTTCAAAGCCAGTTTTTTACAGTGGCGAAGCGTACGGGTAGACAAGGTAGACATTGTCTACTCAAAATTCTACACAAAAGATTTCTTTTTTTATTTTAAAACAACGCTTTTATAAAATAATTATTTTTATTAATGTACTTTTAACTTTATTAGCCATCCAAAAAATTACAGCATTGTATCAAACTATAATATAAAGAGTCTGCACTTATAAATAAAATAGCCGATCGGGCTAAGGGTAAACATATTGGGATTTGTCTTTCAATAACACAAACCAGTCAAACCACATGCGGCGGGCGTATCCGGGACTGGCTGAAAGTGTTGGCCGATGTCGATATAAGCACGGAAATATCGGACAATGGAAAGACACTTGCTCGTTTGTCTATCTTGTTGACCAGATATTTCTTACGGTGAGATATATGGCGTTAGGGATCGTATGCGACTTCGACTTTATATGGTCTATTTCCAATATTTCTATATTTTAGTTTTCAGTTCAGTGTTTCTTTTTTTTATGTTTAGTCTGTTAAATGCGCTTGTGGGTGGCAGAGTAATAATTATTTTAAATTTTTTGTTCGCCTTCGTTTGTTCGGTAATAAAATGGCAGATATAGAAGATCCGATTATTTATGTAAAACAACGTAGTTTTTCATCACTATCTCTCGAAGAAAAATTACTTTTGAAAATTTCCCAAAAGCGGCCAGAATTAAATATATCGCAAAAAGATGGAAAAACTATTCGAAAATTTCAAAAAAGTTGGTACGAATCCTTTAGCTGGTTGACGGGAAGTGTTAATACGAATGCATTATATTGTTTTCCCTGTAATCTGTTTGATGGAGAGGAACCCTGGGCAAAATCTGGTGTTGATGTGGTAAAAAATTTTGTACAGAAAGCCAATAAACACGCATCTTCAAAAAAGCACATTTCCTGCAATGAATTTTTTTTTATGCTCGGAAAGGTGCGTATAGATCACGCCCTCGTTGAAGCGCAAAAAAAGAATGCCCAACAACATAATGAGAACGTTAGAAAAAATAGGCATATTGTTGGACGATTAATTGACGTGGTATGCTTTTTGGCGAAACAAGAACTCGCCTTTAGAGGACACCATGAGACAGCAGACTCAAAAAATAAAGGTAGGTACCTAATAGTTTTTTTTTACCAAACTAAAAGTAACAAAAATATTTTTTAAGGAAATTATTTAGAGCTTTTGGAGCTGCTTGCTATGGAGGAATCCACTATGAAAGATCATTTGGAAAGCAATTCAGTTTTTAAAGGAACATCTAGTGACATTCAAAATGATCTCATCGAGTCAGTGAAATATGTAATCCAGGAAATTATTTTAGAGGAATTAAAGAATGCTGACTTTGTTTCTATTCAAGCAGATGAAACAACAGATGTTTCTTGTCGGGCACAGTTCAGCATAATTGTAAGATATATTTATAAAAATGAAATAGTTGAGAGATTTCTCGGTTTTTATGACGTTTCCAGTAATAAAACGGCAATAGGACTTAGCACAAAAATATTAGAAGTTTTAAACTCATGCCAGATAGGCAAAAATAAACTTGTATCACAAACTTACGACGGAGCTAGTGTGATGCCTGGGTCAAAAGGTGGCGTACAAACTATAATAAAACAAACTCATCCTCAAGCACTCTTTATACATTGCTATGCTCATCAGCTGAATCTAGTTCTTTTACATAGTTCTAAACAAATTCAAGATGTAAAACTATTTATTTGTAATTTAACTTCTTTTAAAACTTTCTTTGCTCGATCCCTTTACGAATGGAAGAACTAAGAAAAGCGGGATTTGCTATTCCTAGTGGGTCTGATACAAGATGGAACTTTCATTCTCGATCGGTATTTTCTATTTTTAAAAATTATCATACTTTGAAACAAATAATGAATTTTGTAAAATCTTCTGAAAAATTTGATCCAGAAAGTACTAATTTAGCTATAGGTTTCAACAAAATATTAGATAATCCAAAGTTTGTTCTTATGTTATGTTTATTTTATAAAATTTTTATATTTTCAGATCATTTATACTCTGTTTTATAATCAAAATTTTTATCTAATCCTGCTATTTGTTTCCAAGAGGTAGAACAAACCATTAAAAATATATCAAAATTACGTAGCGATGAGACCGTATATTTCTGTACAAACGAATGTAAGGAACTTCTTATGAATAGGGATATAGGCGATAATACTATTTCTAATTTTAAAAGGGTTGCGTTTGAAGTTCTAGATACTATAATTGTTCAGTTAAAGGAGAGATTTAACGATATTGACAGATTATCGTTCATAGATCTTTTAAATCAAAAAATGTATTCTGAATATTTAAAAAAATGTCCCAAGCACTTATTTCAAAAATTAAACGAAACTTTTAGTAATATATTCATGTGACATTAAACACAAATTAGAACCCTTAAAATTATTTAATTATATTTGTGACAACGAATTGAATGATGTCTTTTCTGAAACATTTAAATGATTAAAATTACTTTTTACCATACCTGTTACCACTGCGTCTTCAGAAAGATCTATGAGTACCTTAAAAAGAATTAAAACCTATTTAAGGAATTCTATGGGAAATGAAAGGTTATCGGCGTTATCTACGTTATCTATAGAAAAAGATATAGTAGGAAACTGTAGCAAATATCCACATTTTAAAGATAAAGTCATTGATCATTTTGCTACGAGTAAAACACGTCGACTTGACTTGCTTTTTAAAACGATTTAAGAAACGTTTTATAACTACTACTCGTACTATATTTTTTTTTACTTTAAATTTTAGTTTATATATTTTTTAGCAATAAACGTTCCGTTAATGCCGTTTTTCTTTTTATATTTGTGTTTTATTTACATTTTTATAATGAAGCGTATCATAAGATTTAAATATACAGGGTGTTCCTTAATGACATGCTAATATTTAAGGGGGTGATTCTTGGACTCATTTTAAGGAAAAAACTTTATATGGACGTATGTCCTAAACCTCCTAACTTTTGAGATACAGGGCGGTAAAATTTTCAAAAAAAAAAAAATTTTTTATAATAACTTTGACAATATTGTAGATATTTTCATGAAATTTAGCACACGTCTTCTATAAATCAAGATACATTTTACTTACTTCTGAATTAATTAACATTTGATATGAAATAAACTTAATAACTTGAAAAAAGAAAAAAAAAGCAACTTGACCCTGAAGTAAAACGATTTTTATTTTTTTTAGCGAAAACCATGCGTCGGGCGAAAGAAAATCAAAAATTTAAATTTGTTTAGGAATGAATGACGATTCCAAAAATAATTTTTGTTTTAAGAATAGACAGTGGCGTACTATTTTTTTCTTCAAAAATATTCAATGCAAAACCGGTACGGACGCCACTGCTAAAAATTATAAAAAAAATTTTACATCAGAAAATGCATTTTCATTCATAGAAGACGTGTGCTAAATTTCATAAAGATATCTACAATAGTATCACAGTTATTATAAAAAAACTATATTTTTTTGAAAATTTTACCGCCCTGTATCTCAAAAGTTAGGAGGTTTAGGACATAAGTCCATATGAAATTTTTTTCTTAAAATGAGCCCAAGAATCACGCCCTTAAATATTAGCATATCATTATAGTATATAATATTTTTATGATAATTATATGATGTGTATTTATAAGAAGGTTGAATTTTATTTTTTGTCTACCCAGAAAAAAAACTCACGCTTCGCCACTGGTTTTTTAAGCCAAATGCCTTATCACCTAAAATGTTCATTTATCCTGCCACCTTTTATATTTTGATTTAATGCACAATTTAGAAACACCTAAAATACTATTTTTTAACGACCAGAACATCTGAATTAAAAATTACTCGGCTGTCATGAGCAGAGCCAGGAAATCCACAATTAACATGAGTAAAAAATTTTTCCCCGTTGCTACTGCCATAATTTTAAAGTAATGATTTTTATTTTTATCAATGTAACTATACTGGTGAATATATGGACATCTAAATACTATATTGCAACCATCTAATACTCCGATAACACCTAAAATAGTTGAATAAAAGTAAAAGTGTGTAAATGGCTTAGTACTTACCTGGAAACCCTTCCAAAGCTTTAAATTCATATTTAGCTTCTTCAGAGTCTGGCCAAAAAATGTACTTATTCCTTATAGATATTATTAAGTCCAAAATATACACGGTGCAATTAAATGCTGAAGAAATAGATACATTAAATATATCTGAAAGGAAAGCAATTTTTGACACCTGGCCCCAATCAAAAAGAATGCTGTGTGTATTTCATGTCCTTCAGGCAGTTTTTAGGTGGCTTTCTAAAATAAAAAATGGCGTTCCTAAACATCAGCAAACACTCATTTATAAAGAAGTTCAAACCATTTTGTATTCTAAAAACATACAGGAAAATACAGCTAACTACAATATAGCTATTGAAAATGCAAAATTATTTCCTACCTTCATCAATTACTTAAATAATTATTGGTGGCCAAAACGAGAATGTTGGGCGAAAGCTTATAGACATGGCATATTAATGAAAAACAACCACACCAATAATTATTCTGAAAGCACAATACGTCAAATTAAGGACAAAATCTTTTCTCGGATAAAAGCATTTAATGTAGTACAAATGGTAGATTTTATGTTAACGAAATTCGAGGACTATACAGTAAGAAAACTTCTAGATGCCACAAGCAACCGGTCAAGAATGAATCTATTCCACAAAGAAATTGTTGTGCCTTCTTCAGAATTAATTGAACGAATTAGAAAGCTTAGCGACAGTTTAGTTGCTCTCCCAAGTGAAACAAAACCAAATTTGATGTATCTAGTCAATATTGAAGTTCTTATATATTCATGCACAGAAGGAACTACAGGTAAACATTTTATGCTTAATGATTAAGTTCACAAAAGTTAAATGCCTTCTTCAGAATTATTTGAACGAATTAGAAAGCTTAGCGACAGTTTAGTTGCTGTCCCAAGTGAAACAAAACCAAATTTGATGTATCTAGTCAGTAGATAAACTATACCATTTCCCCACCGGAAGTGAGAGATAAGGAAGATAAGAGAGATAAGGATCCCACGTGTCAAGGTCAAGGCCAAGGTCAAGGTCAAGGCCTTGTTTTAAGAAATCTATTTTAAGAAATCTATTTTAAGAAATCTATTTTAAGAAATCTATTTTAAGAAATCTATTTTAAGAAATCTATTTTAAGAAATCTATTTTAAGAAATCTATTTTAAGAAATCTATTTTAAGAAATCTATTTTAAGAAATCTATTTTAAGAAATCTATTTTAAGAAATCTATTTTAAGAAATCTATTTTAAGAAATCTATTTTAAGAAATCTATTTTAAGAAATCTATTTTAAGAAATCTATTTTAAGAAATCTATTTTAAGAAATCTATTTTAAGAAATCTATTTTAAGAAATCTATTTTAAGAAATCTATTTTAAGAAATCTATTTTAAGAAATCTATTTTAAGAAATCTATTTTAAGAAATGTAGTTTAAGAAATCTATTTTAAGAAATCTATTTTAAGAAATCTATTTTAAGAAATCTATTTTAAGAAATCTATTTTAAGAAATCTATTTTAAGAAATCTATTTTAAGAAATCTATTTTAAGAAATCTATTTTAAGAAATCTCAAGGTCAAGGTCAAGGTCAATGACAAGGTCAAGGTCAAGGTATATCTAAATGTTGATATGAATATTGTTTTTTGTGTGGGCGATTTAAACATATAAATAGTGAACAGATTGCTGTGGTATATTCAGTTTATAAACAAGTCTCGAAAATATTATACATATATTTATACATAGTTTTACCGAAGTTCTTCAGATTATTTAAATAAAAATAAGGTAACAACTTTTGTATTTTTAATAATATATATTTTAAATGTAATTATTTTTAGAAAAAATGAATATGTCGAAAATAAATCAATATCTTCTTATAGAAGGAGAACCTCAACCTATAATAAAATTAAAAGAATTAACCAAGGACGTTGCTTACAAAATTAATTCAGCGGAAATAGTTTCTACAAAGTTTGGAGATACAATTCGATTGGTGATAGAAGGAGATAAAACTGTATTTTTACCTCAAAGGTCAATCCAAGTTTTAAAACAGCATATTACTGAACTAGGAAACGGCAAATGTTCTATAATTTTTACTGGAGAAAAAGATACTGGCAAAGGAAATCCTGCAGCTTTATTTAAAATTATAAATTGTTAAGGTAAGTTCTAAATTTTAATTAAAATGTCAGAAAAACTACATAATGATACTAATATATTAATTAAAAAGTTTTATCAAAAATATCCAAATTTTACTCTGCAAGAAAAAGAGTTGTGGAATAAACATGTAAAAATTGCTATTAATTTATGTTGTGAAGCCATTAGAACAAATACTTTTTCTGTAGGTAATGCTAGAATGTGGCAAACAAAATTAAGCCATTTAAAAGTTATTTATAGTAGATTAACTACAAGTGGAGCAGGTTTCAGTAACCAATTATCTAATAATAGAGTTAGGTGGGAAGATGTTGAATCAATATTTCAAAATAGAATTAAAACTGGAATAATAATAAATTTAAAACACAAAGATATCTTGCAATTTTTAAATGACGCAAGTCAACTATTTCAAAATAAAATACGCTTATTTAATTTAAATATGATTAAAGTTAATTCAACTTTCTGTGGGGAATTCGTAAAGAAAAATAGTGATGATGAGGAAATAACAGATTTTAAATATTTTCATACTAAAAGTTCTTCTATTGATTCATCAACAGACCTAAAAAACTGGTTTGAAGAACACATAAAGGATATTATTTTAAATAAATTATCTGAATTTCAAGAACGTGATTCATCATGGGCACTAAGTAGAATTATATCACTGGAAATAAATATCAATAAATATGAAATCGGAAACGGTTCATCTTTCATTAGATTACCTGAACAAATTGCAAATAAAACGGCATGTATAAATATATATAATTATGATGAGGCATGTTTTTATTGGAGCATTGTTAGTGCGTTGTATCCAACAAATTATCACAGTGATCGTTTATCTTCATATCCGCATTATACTCAAGTTTTAAATTTACAAGGTTTAGATATTCCAATACAATTTAATAAAATTTCACTCTTTGAAAAATTAAATCAATTATCTGTAAATGTTTATGGATTAGAATTAGTAGGAAAAAATTATAATGTGGTTCCATTAAGACTTACAAAAAACAAATTAGAAAAACATATAAATTTACTTTTGATTCAAAATACTTATTTTCCAAAACTAAATGATTATGATGCACCCGATCCAAATGATAATGAACAAATTAATATACGATATCACTATTGTTGGATAAAAAATTTATCTAGATTATTAAATTATCAATTAAATAAAGATGGTCATAAAAAATTTATTTGCGATAGATGTTTAAATTACTTTTTTGATGAAAATAAACTTAAAGATCATTCAATTCTATGTCAAAAACTTAATGATTATAAAATTACGTTTCCAAAAGAAAAAGTAGTTAAATTTAAAAACTTTATAAATAAACAAAAAGCACCTTTCATGATTTATGCTGATTTTGAATCAATGTTATTGCCAATTAATGATAAAATAAATATTAAATCAACTAAATATCAAAAACATACTGCTTTTAGTTGCGGATATTATTTTAAATGTGATTATGATAATAGTTTATCATATTTTAAAAGTTATCGAGGTGTTGATTGTATGGAGTGGTTTGCAAAGGAAATGAATAATATTGCTGAAACAATTCTATCAAAATTTAAAAATATAGTTCCGATGAAACAACTTCCTGACAGAGTAAATATAAAGTTTTGTCATATTTGTGAAAATAATTTTACACTAAAAGATATTGTCGTTCGTGACCATAATCATTTTACTGGAGATTTTCGTGGATTTGCTCATGAAGCATGTAATTTAAATTTTAGAAAACAATTTGTTGTACCAGTTGTGTTTCATAATTTAAGTGGCTATGATAGTCATTTTATAATTCGTGATCTTGCTAAATTGGGAAAAATTACTTTGTTACCAATAAACAAAGAAAAATATATTTCATTTACTTTGCATACTCCATGTAGCATAAAACTTCGTTTTATAGATTCAATTAGATTTATGAGTGCTTCTCTTGATCAATTAGCATCAACATTAAATACAAAAGATTTAGTTAATTTACATAATGAGTTCAATTATTTAAATCCAGATAAGTTTCAGTTGCTTACAAAGAAAGGTGTTTTTTGTTATGATTATATAGATACCTGGAATAAACTTGATGAAAAGCAATTACCTTCAAAGAATTATTTTTATAATAAACTCAATGATGAAGAAATTAGTAATGAAAAATATGAACATGCAAAAACAATTTGGGGAACGTTTAATATTCAGAATTTGGGGGAATATTCTGATTTGTATTTGAAAACAGATGTTCTTTTGTTAGCTGATATTTTTGAAAACTTTCGAAATATTGGATTTAATACGAGCGGTTTAGATCCTGCATGGTATTATACCGTACCTGGTTATTCATGGGATTGTATGTTAAAATATACAAAATGTGAATTAGAAATTCTACATGATAATGATATGATTCTATTTGTTGAAAATGGTATTCGAGGAGGTATAAGTCAATGTTCTTCACGATATTCAGAAGCTAATAATAAATATTTGTCAAATTATGATAAATCAAAGCCAGATTCATATTTATTTTATGTAGATGTTAATAATTTATATGGATGGGCTATGTCACAACCACTTCCTTTTGGTAAATTTCAATGGGTTGATACTAACATTGATGTTACCTGCATCCCTGATGATGCTCCTTTTGGATATATTTTAGAAGTTGATTTAGAATACCCAGAAGTACTACATGATAGTCACAAAGATTTACCTTTTTGTGCAGAACATAGAATACCACAAAATTCAAAATTACCTAAACTTTTAACAACATTTTATTATAAAAAAAATTATATTATTCATTATCGAGCTCTGAAACAAGCTGTAGCTCATGGATTAATTATTAAAAAAATTCATAAAGTTTTACAATTTAAACAATTTGCATGGTTAAAACCGTACGTTGATCTAAATACACGTTTTCGTGCACAGGCAAAAACTAAATTTGAACAAGATCATTTTAAACTCAAAGTTAATTCTATTTATGGCAAAACTATGGAAAATATTAGAAAGCACCGTGTAGTAAAACTAGTTAGACAATGGGAGGGAAGATATGGTGCAAAAAATTTGATATCAAGTCCTAGGTTCCACAGTCGAACTATCTTTGATGATGATTTAATGGCTATAGAGTTACGAAAATCAGAAATAAAATTTAATAAACCTTTATACATTGGCATGGCTATTTTAGATATTTCAAAGACTTGCATGTATGAATTTCATTATGACTTCATGTTGCCTAAATTGGGTGATAACTGTAAAATTATGTATACTGACACAGATAGTTTCATTTATGAAATTAAATGTAATGATTTATATGAAGAAATTATTAAAAATAATATTAATATGTTTGATACTAGTGACTATGCTCCAAATAATATCTATAATATACCTCGTTGCAATAAAAAAGTTCCAGGTTTAATGAAAGATGAAGCAAACGGAAATATTATAACTCATTTTGTTGGTTTAAGATCTAAAATGTATTCATATAAACTTGATAATAAAAAAATAACAAAAAAAGCAAAAGGAATCAAACATTGTATTATCAAAAACAAAATTACATTTGAAGATTATGTAGAATGTTTAAATCAAGAAAATGAGAAAACTGTTTCACAGTGTATAATTCGTTCATATGCACATAATGTTTTTAGCGTCAATCAATCAAAAATTGCACTAAGTTCATTTGATGATAAAAGATATAGAATTAAGAATTCTATTGACACTCTTCCTTGGGGTCATTATAGCCTAAAATCTGACATTTTAATATAAAAATTAGAACTTATATAATATGAAATAATCTGTATATCATAGTTTGTAAGAATAATAAAATTTATGAACAACAAAATTGTTTTATTAATTACATCCGTCCAAAAAACATTTAAAAGAATTTGAAGGTAATTATATTAATTATCACAAGTAATTAGACATTACAATGAGTAGTAGTTCTACAGAAGACAAACATGTTCATATAGGTGAAAGAATATTTTATTTGAATAATACAAAAACAAAATATGTGATAGTAAGCTTATTTTATAATTCTAATAATTTTATTCCATGTGTGAGAATAAGTGAAAATATTAAAAACTATATTAATTTTAATGAAAATGATTGGAATAGTTTTTTATCACAAAAGGAAATAATTAATAAGTTTATGAATTTGGATGAAGAGCAAGAAGCCATCGTCCTACAACATTTTTGTTTAGAATTTGAATCTTTGGAAAAAGTTATAAAAATATTAAATAAACATTCAACCGTTTGGTTAGATTTTAATTCCATTTCACAACTTTGGAAAATGCTACCTTTAATAAATCACATATTGTATACATACAAGCGTCAACAATTTGATAGTGCTTTAAAAGTTATTGAATTAGGTGTTCAACATTCTAGTGATGTAACTAATACAGCTCTGAAGATAATTGAACCAATAAAAACAGTAAATCCAATAACATATGCTCTAGGTGTAGAAATAATTTATATGTATCCAGAATTTCTTGAAAACAAAAAATGAAGAAAGTTACCTTTAATGAAAACCAAAATCAAAAATATATTTTATGCACCTGGTTGTTTGCATACCAATCTGCAAGACAAAGTTTATGGGAACAGGAAGCTCTTGATCGAATCAGATTTAAAAAACGAGTTGAATCTTCAGCAATGTATCTGAATCCTGTATTAAATGTAGAACATCGAAATAAGGTTTATAAAAAATTAAACTTAGGTTTATAAAAATGTTTTTATTTTTTTAAATAAAGTATATTGTATTAGTTTTAAATATATAAAAAATAAAAAATCAATCAATTTATTTATTGTTTTATTAATACATATAAGAAAACATATTTACATTATACATTACAAAACAGCAGTTTTATTAATCCATGAATTATGAGAGCTATCCATTCCTAGCCACTTTACCAAGAACTTATTCCCTTTTCTTTGTAAAACCTTTTCCACCAAAAATATATCAGGATATTTAGCTTTTTGTAATTCTTCAGTATAAAAACCGCCTTGAATTTCTTCTTTTTTGCTATCTTCCAGAATATATGTAGTAGGATTTGTAATTTGAACCTTTTTTATTTTAAAAATTTCATTGGTCCAGTTGGGTGTATATCCTTTTTTGAAGACATGTCGATATTTAGAAATTCTCACATAATCTCCAACTTTAAATTTCTGTTTCCTTTTATCAACTGTTTTTAAATAGTTGAATGCAGTAATATCTTTTGCATTTCTGGCATTAATTTTACTGGGTATTGCTCCAGTAACAGAATGTTTAGTATTATTATATTTATTTATAATTTTAGGAAGAATTTTTAACCAATTATAAGAACCTTGTAAACTAAATTGTTTCCATAATAATGACTTTAAAGTTCTTATCACTCTTTCAGCAATACTTGCTTTCAAATTTGAATATGTACTATAATGCTTAATATTGTATTTTTTTAAAAGATTGTTTAAGTCTTTGTTATAGAATTCAGTTCCATTATCAGTTTGCAAATGTTTAGGATGAGGCATTTGTGATAAGATTGTTTTCATTGCTGTTACAATTTCTTTTCCTGTTTTTGTTTTTAGAGGTATGGCCCAAACAAATTTACTAAATGCATTAATAACTACCAAAATATAATTATAATTATTATTTTCTTTTGAAAATTGTGACATTATAGCTAAATCAGCCTGTATCAAGTCATTTAAACCTTTAACAATAACACGTCGTCTTCGGAAATTTATTCTAGCTGGTTTATGAAGCTCCTCAACTATTTGAGTTTTAGACATTTTACATTGTTGAGCACTACAAGTCTATAAACATATTATCAAGAGTTCCTAGTTTAAATTTTAATTTCAGTATTAGGATGATATTTATGTTTTTTAAATTAATTATATCATATGATTAATGTCTAATAGACTCGATTGGTACCTCTGAACTAATAAAAAAACATTAATGTGTTAGGTTTTTATTTTTAATACTAAATTGTTACAAATAACTTATTACAATTTTATATTGTATATTCTTCATTATCTTCACTTAACCACTGAGTGTTACGATCAAAATATTTTATAATCAGCAGGTCTATTGATATATATTTCAATATCATATTATTTCCATTTTTTCTTGTCATATGTCTAACGGTTACCCAATAATTATGTGTTTTGATTTAGACATTTTTTACTAAAGGACACTGTATAAGCAATTCAATACAAATATTTGATGGTGTACCAAGCTTAAATGTCAATACATCACCTTTATTAATGTTTGTATTATGTAATTCATGAAATTTAAATGATTTGTTATTTATTAAAACATCTCCATCGGCTTTGTAATGAGAAACACTTTCGATTTTAGCTGATAAAGGAAACTTAAAACCAGTGCCACCATTATCTAATACATAAAAACTTTTATTTAAACTTGTTTTCTTTTCACCTCTTATTCGAATTAAACATTTAACATGATAATCAAAAGAATCACAAATATAAAATGGTGCATTTAAAAGTGGAGAAGGTGATGACACTATTTCATCAGAACAGGAGGAAGAGGATATAAGATAATGTTGATTGAATTTATTAAGAGGCATGACTTCAAATGATAAAATTTTTTGGTTGCAGAGTCATTTATAAGAATCAGTGTTCTAAAGGACATTGCAAAACCATCTCCAAATATAAGGATAGGCTAGGTTGATTGTGATTGAATTTAAATTCCATAATATCACCTTTATTTAAAATATTTCCATTTATTAAATCTTCAATTTTCGTTGATTGATTTTTATAGTTAACGTAAAGAATATTTGGATCGCATTGAACACGTACTACTTTACCAGTTACTGGTATTTCATAAGTACTTGTACCATTTTCTAAGATATAATGTATATTATTCTTCTTGCCAATAAAAGAGCCTCGAATATAAATTATACATGTACTATAATATTCAGTAGGTTGACAAATGTAAAATGGTACAGATTGAGAAGGTGCTCCAACCACTTCTTCAGAACAAGAAGGATTTGAAGTAAGAAAATGTTGATTAAACTTGTTGAGAGGCATGATGTAAACTGTGAAATAAATTTCTTTATCATTGTATTTATGATATTATTCCACCTTCTCGTAATTCTTCTACAATTGAAACAATTTCATTATTATGACCTGTATTTCCTGCTGATTGAGAAGCAATTAGTAACCGTAACCTATCAATTAATTCATTATAATTATCAAAATATTTATAATCAATTTTCTTGGTGTTAAAATTCATTAAAATTCCACCACCACTTTTCTTAACATTTTGACTGCGCAATGTACGTGAGGTAGATTTTTTAGGATCTAAAAGTTTAGATATTTTTGGAGATTTAGTTTGTAAACGAGGAAGAGAACTTTGTGGGAGTGAATTGGATCTACTTCTTTGTAAATCTTGACTCATTGAATATAAGTTTGTAACCCGAGGTTTAATTATATCAATAAATTTTTTAGCATTTGAAGTAGATAAACCTTTTTCAGGGTTATAACCTAAATACTGAGCATTTGTTCGTTTAACGATATCTATAAAATTATCAACATCCTCCGATCTATAGCCAGTAGGAAACTTCTTAAAAAGTAACTCATAGAGACCGGGAGTACCTTTATATTTTAAATCTTGAATTATAATATCCCGACCATCAAAATTAATTACAGAATCTCCGAAAGACCATTCTTTAGACTCTGGATCAAAGTATACACCAAATGTATGATCAAAATTTCCTTCATTATCATTTAATAAATCTTCAATGTAACCTCTTGGTAAAGGATTATATTTATTTAAATAACTATCAAATACTTCTTGTGGTACTTCCGGAGTCACTTCTTCAGGATTATCATCAATAAATGTTTCACCAAATTCTGGTTGAATGATTGAACCAGTAAGATTTGGCATAAACTTATAATATTGTGATATGTTACTAGGCGTTTTAGGTTCATGCTTTATTTCTGTTTTCAATGGAGCTGATGAAATAAATTTTTGAATAGGTTCAATGAGTGGTTGTAGTTGTTCCTTAAATTGTTTTTGAGAAAATGCTTTTTCTTGTTTTAGTAAATTATATTTATCCTTTAATACTTTCCGTGATTGAATTAGCTGTTTTCGTATTAGATCACTCATTCTGACTAATATAGTTTTCAATTTTTAAAGCTTTATATAAGAATCAAACCCTTTTCTATATCTACCAGAAGATATTTCACAATCTTTATCTATAACAAAAAAATCATACTTATTTTTCCAACAAGAAGAAGCTATATTTTTAAATTGTTGATATTCCATATCAATATTTGCATGATCATCATAAATATGTTTCAGGTTAGTACAGTCTTGAGAAAATATAATTATTAGGTTGGCGTTATCTCGAATCAATTGTTTGGGTATTGCTGAATATGTTTGACATAAATAAAAACAATCTGTATTTTTATGACGTCCGAAAGAAAAGTAGCTTTTTATAATATTTTGATCGCATGATGCCACATCATCGAATATAATTATTGAATTATTTTTAATGTTTTCTGGAGAAGGTATTTCTTCACTATCACTATATTCTTGATAACCAATTTCTGATAAAGGTTGCAATAATTCTCTTAAATATTCATACTTAGGTTGATGTAGTGATTTCGAATAAAGATAAATATTCTCAAATCTTAATCCATTGGGATGTTCTAACAGAGACAACATAACATTAGTTTTACCACATCCACTAGGACCTATAATTAAACTGCGTTTGGTGTCACCTCCAAACAATATACCATGTTTACCAATAGTAGGTTTAACTTCGATATCATAATTTTTTATAGGTAAGGTATGTTTCTGTTTTTGAATCTTCATGTTAACTGAGAGTATATATGCATGCCCAAACATATATAAAGGATCATATCAATATGAAAACTCAGAGTAAACGTGGCAAGGGTTTGATAAACACTCTGATTAATAAACTTCCCGTTGAATTGCATATTCCTGGATATTCTTATTGTGGACCTGGAACAAAATTACAACAACGCTTAGAACGAGGTGATGAAGGAATTAATCCATTAGATCAAGCTTGTAAAGAACACGATATTGCATACTCACAAAATAAAAATATAAACTAAAGACATAAAGCTGATAAAATATTGGAGAACAAAGCCTGGAATAGGGTTAAATCAAAAGACGCTAAATTTGGAGAAAAAGCTGCAGCTTGGTTTGTAACAACAGCCATGAAGGGAAAACGAAAAGTTGGAATGGGTATTAAACAAAATAAAAAAAAAACAAAAAAAGGTGGAACTTTAAGAAAAAAAAAACGTATTATTCTAACACCAAAAAAGGGTGGATTTTTACCTTTTCTATTACCATTACTAGGAGCTTTAGGAGCTGTAGGGGGAGGTGCAGCGGGCATTGCGAAAGCAGTGAATGATGCCAAAGCAAATCGTGAACAACTTGCTGAACAGCAAAGACATAATTTGGCTGTGGAGCAAGCTACAAAAATGGGGAAGGGTTTTTATTTGAGACCTTACAAAGGATATGGAATAAAAAAAACTATAAAAACAACAAAACGGGGAAAGGGGTTTTACCTAAAACCGTACAAAGAATCTGGAACCCAACAAAAAAAAATATAAAAAAAATCTCTATTAAATTACCTAAGCACTCGTTAACTAATATTGATCTAAAAAAATATGTAAATGTTCTTAGGATTCCTTACTTTCGTGGTGTGTATATGAGAGATTCTTTACCATATAAAATTAAATCAAAAGAATCAGGTATAATTAATCTTGATGTTGAAAGTGGTACTGGTACTCATTGGACAGCATATAGCAAAAATAATAAAAACATAATTTACTTTGATAGTTATGGAAATTTACCCCCTCCACTTGAACTAATCAGATATTTTAAAAGTAATGGTTTAGTTAAAATTAAATATAATTATGATCCTATACAATCTTTCAACTCTAATCAGTGTGGTCAGTATTGCTTAAAATTTTTATATAACCAATACAATTAACAATACAAACACATTTCTTTTCGAATCATCATGTCATTTACATTTACTTTAAGCGGTGAATCTACAATTTTAACTGCGAATTTTAATCCTCCCATATATCTTGATGAAAATATTGAATATGAAATTGGATTAATAAGTTTTGATACCTTTAACAGCATTCCAAATGTTCATGCTAAGAATAATGTTTTAGTGTGGGGTATAAATAATCAATTTAAATTTGAAATACCCATAGGTGCTTATGAAATAAATGACATAATTAAAATTATAGAAAAACAAGTATTTGACAGCGGTGCTACAATTCGAATAACACCAGATGTAAAAACATCTACAATTACAATAAAAAGTAGTGAGTGGATAAATTTTAGTGTTAATTACTCGATTGGTAACCTACTTGGATTCTCTAAAACTAAACTTGAACCAGATATAAGTCATACTTCAAATAAAATAAATATTTTAAAAGTTAATACAATATGTGTTGATTGTAATATTGCTGTTGGATCCTTTTTAAATGGTAATCCAGTTCATATAATTCACGAATTTTTCCCGCAAGTTCCAAATGGATATAAAATAGTGGAGCAACCTGTAACATTACTGTATTATCCTGTTAGTGTTAAAACCATAAACAGCATTACTATTAAGATTATTGATCAAACTGGTGAATTGATAGATTTTCGTAAAGAGACGATAACTGTTCGGTTACATCTTAAAAAAGTTGAATAATTATGGTTTTATTATTTAATCAAGTAGAATATCTAAATAAAAGACCACAGTATAAAAGGCGTTGTTATAGAAAAAAAAATAGTAATAAATCAACCATTCCGTTGATAACATCTAAAAATCGACTTTTTTTGAAATCTATAGGATTTAAAGTTTTAGTATAATGGAAATGTTAAATGTTACAGGAGAACCTTTTAGTGATACTACAATTGAAGATTATCAATTTCATATTTATCAGTCAAATACATCAGCTATTCCAAATTATAATGATGAAATTAGAATAACTATAGAAGAACTTGATGCTTATACTCTACCTTGTAATAGCTATATTTATATGGAAGGTAAAATGTTAACAGATCAGAAAAAAGTACCTACTAAATTTGAATTTATTAATAATAGTATCGCTTATATGTTTAAAGAAATTAGATATGTATTAAATGGTGTAACAATTGATTCTGTAAGACAAGTTGGTTTAGTTTCTAGCTTGAAAAATTACTTATCAATAAATGATAATGAAAGTAAATTATTGCAAAACGCTGGTTGGTTTCCAAAAGGCGAACAAAAAATTTTATTAGATAAAAATGGAAATTTTAATGTAAATATACCTTTAAAAATGTTTTCCGGATTTTTTGAAGATTTTAGAAAAATAATATTAAATATGAAACAAGATTTAATTTTAATTAGAGCTAGTGATGATATTGATGCAGTTCTTGCAAAAGATGAAACAGAAAAACCAAACATTCAGATAACTAAATTGTTTTGGAATGTACCCCAAATTACAGTTAATATCGAAGAACAACTACGCTTGAATAATATAATTAGTAAAAATATTGAATTACCTATTAAGTTTAGAAGTTGGGATCTAATTGAGTATCCTACTTTAAATGATTCCACACGTCATACGTGGGCAGTAAAAACTTCAACAAAATTAGAAACACCTAGACATATTATAATAGCATTTCAAAAAGATCGAAAAGGTCAACTTTTAAAAGATATGAGTAAATTTGATCATTGTAATCTATCAAATATTAGGGTTTTCTTAAATTCCGATCGTTTTCCCTATCACGATTTAAATTTAGATTTTGATACTAACCGTTTTGCAACTTTGTATGAAATGTTTGCTAGCTTTCAAGAATCTTACTATCATATTCAAACAAACCAACCTATATTCAACCCCGAAGAATTTAAAACAAAATGTCCGATAGTTCATATTGATTGTTCTCGTCAAAAAGAAGTAATTCAAAGTGGTTCCGTTTCTCTTAGAATTGAATTTGAAACTAGTAAGCCTACAGGAAATGATGTGTCAGCTTTCTGTCTAATTTTACATGAAAAAGAATTTTTTTATAATCCTCTAACAAAAATAGTACGTCAGAAGTAATTGCGCAAGTTCTTTTAATTTTAATTTATATTCAAGTTTTTCTTATTTCAATATTAGTTAATGATGTTACATGAGTACAAACAGAGGTTAAAGCAATATCTGCAAAATATATCAAAACTAAAAGCGGATATCGAATATTATAAAAAAAGAAGACAAGTTGAAGAGCAACTATATAATTTGAAAATATGAAGTTGGTAGTAGATGTTCAAGGTTTTAAAATAGAAAACAATAAGTTTATAGTTAAAGAATTTGCTGCTTTTAATGGTTCACAAGTATGTCACTATGTATTCAAGCCCCCCTTTCCTTTGAGGATGTTGCCTTCTGATTTACACAAGCAAGCTACTTGGTTAATGAATAACCATCATGCTATTGATTGGAATAATGGATATACTCCACTGCATCATTTTGGAAGTATATTTCAAAAACTTATTAAAGATATTGACTGTATTTATGTTAAAGGAATGGAAAAAGCAAACTATATTAAGAAATTTTCAACTGTTCCTGTATATGAAATTGATGAACAACCTGCTTTTGAACTTGGAGAACCTTTATGTTTTTAGCATAAAAATAATAAATGTATTTGTGCTTTATCTAATGTATATTTTTTATATAATAAATATATGATGCAAAATTAAAACAATTTTTTTTATTTACATAATTTATTGATAACATAATTTATAAACAACTATTTCATTAGTCTGGTAGGTCTAATCCTTTTCTTAGTTATAGTAACAAAATTGAAAGTTTTATTCATTAATTGTCGTTTATCAAATTTTTTCATATTTTTTCTCAACTCTTCAAGTTTTTGTTCATAATCTTGTAAAGACATGTTTAAGATTAAAATCATAATTGTAAGTAATACTTTATTTTATTTAAATAACCCCTCCACTTTCATAAAAATAAAACTAATAAATATCTAATAAATGTTTATTATTATATTATATTATAATAAATTTAATAGTTGTATTCCAAATCTAATATATCTGGAACATCTTCAAATTCTTCCATCTCAAATACTTCTACTGGATTTAAAGTTTCATTCCAAACCTGACCATTTTCACTCTGAGAATCTTCATTTTCCGTTGAATTGAATTTCATTAGCTTCTCTCGTAAATATGTTGGTAAAAAGTCTATTATATCATCGAGTTCCCGTAAATAACTAAATTCAGCCATCTTACCACACCAACATTCTAAGCATCCATTATTCTGTAGCTTTACGGTGAATTGTAGAACTTTTTCATAAACTTCACATTGTTCTTTACAAAATGTTTGAGAATAGTTTTGATATTTTGATTCTCGTACCCATCTATATCCTTGTCTATTAAACTCATACACTAACTTTTTTATTGCACTTTTTAAATCTGTGACAATTGGTGGATAACACATTTTTTTTGTTGCAATACTTTTTGAAATGAAATTCTAAAGACTCTGAATATATTTATATACAAATTCCCTCCCTTTAATCTTTCCTTATATTTAAGGTGGGGGTTGTTCTTGACCTTAGCAATTTTCTTTCTATATTTAACATTGATCTTCACCATAACTAAAAATAGATTTCCTAAAATAAATTTCTTAAAATAGATTTCGTAAAATAGATTTCTTAAAATAGATTTCTTAAAATAGATTTCTTAAAATAGATTTCTCAAAATAGATTTCTTAAAATAGATTTCTTAAAATAGATTTTCTTAAAATAGATTTCTTAAAATAGATTTCTTAAAATAGATTTCTTAAAATAGATTTCTTAAAATATATTTCTAAAAATAGATTTCTTAAAATGGATTTTTAAACATAGATATCTTAAAATAGATTTCTAAAATTAAACTTGTCATTTCCTACACTAATTGATATAAAAGAAAAATTATATCCATAGGAGTTAGTTTCATTTTTTTATTGCAATGGGTAAGAAAATAAAAATAGAATCAAATGTTTTAATAAAAAAACCAAGACAAAAGAAAAATATCTTAAAACCCATAGTAGATAATGATTATGATAAAATGGTTGCTAGTTCTTCATGTCAAAACGTAAGTATAACAATTTTTTGTTTTATTGATATGAGTTATGTCGCTTAAACAGTATAAGATAATATCTCTCTATAAAATTAATTATATGTTAATTTCTTTTTGTTTTTAGATGTCTGATGTTACATTAGACTTAACGAATGATGAAATATTAGACCTATTAACTGAAACTGAAATGATTCCATCTATATCATTTTCGGAACAAACGAATTCACAACAATCTATGTCATTAACGGAAACAATGGAGCCTCAACAACCACAGCTAACTAATTTAATTTCTCATACAACAATAGAAAAATTAAGTAAGCACTTAAATTTCAAATACAACTTTTATTATGAAAATTACCAGGCCATGTGTTTAATAACTGAAAAGCTAACAAATATTACCAAGGAATGTGAAGAAAAAGAACACCAGAAAAAACAGAAGGAGATGGAACTAGAATCAATAAAAAGAAGTTTAGAAGAATCAATTAATGAACAAAATAAAATACTCAATGATATAAATGTAATATACATAAATTGTGGTTTTAAATAAAATCATTTTAAACTTATTTTTATATTTTTTTTCTATACTAAAAGCCTTGGTGCGTGAAACGAGGTTCTTAAAATAGATTTCTTAAAATAGATTTCTTAAAATAGATTTCTTAAAATAGATTTCTTAAAATAGATTTCTTAAAATAGATTTCTTAAAATAGATTTCTTAAAATAGATTTCTTAAAATAGATTTCTTAAAATAGATTTCTTAAAATAGATTTCTTAAAATAGATTTCTTAAAATAGATTTCTTAAAATAGATTTCTTAAAATAGATTTCTTAAAATAGATTTCTTAAAATAGATTTCTTAAAATAGATTTCTTAAAATAGATTTCTTAAAATAGATTTCTTAAAATAGATTTCTTAAAATAGATTTCTTAAAATAGATTTCTTAAAATAGATTTCTTAAAATAGATTTCTTAAAATAGATTTCTTAAAATAGATTTCTTAAAATAGATTTCTTAAAATAGATTTCTTAAAATAGATTTCTTAAAATAGATTTCTTAAAATAGATTTCTTAAAATAGATTTCTTAAAATAGATTTCTTAAAATAGATTTCTTAAAATAGATTTCTTAAAATAGATTTCTTAAAATAGATTTCTTAAAATAGATTTCTTAAAATAGATTTCTTAAAATAGATTTCTTAAAATAGATTTCTTAAAATAGATTTCTTAAAATAGATTTCTTAAAATAGATTTCTTAAAATAGATTTCTTAAAATAGATTTCTTAAAATAGATTTCTTAAAACAAGGCCTTGACCTTGACCTTGGCCTTGACCTTGACACGTGGGATCCTTATCTCTCTTATCTTCCTTATCTCTCACTTCCGGTGGGGAAATGGTATAGTTTATCTACTCTAGTCAATATTGAAGTTCTTATATATTCATGTACAGAAGGAACTACAGGTAAACATTTTATGCTTAATGATTAAGTTCACAAAAGTTAAAAAATCTAGTTTTGCCAAATTTGTAAAATCTATTTTAATAAAGTTGACTGGCTTTTTTAGGTGCTATCTGCAAACACATTGATTGGGCCAATATGCTTTTTTGCACAGAGAAATATGTTTCTAAAATAGACAACCTTAAAATTAAAGAAAATCTTTACTTTGTGGCTACTGGGAAAACTTGTAAAAAGGACTGGCTTCAACCCTTAATTAAAAAGACGAATAGCACCGCCGAATCAAATAATGCTTCTTTAAATCAAGTGAGAGAAGATAACACCGATAATGCAATCAGTAACATTCCATCACATCCAGAGGAGACAGATTTGTCAACAAGCATACCTAAAGAAAGTAATGTTGAACAAGAAGTTAAAAAAGCGTACACCGAGTTAATGTCTAATATGACTCAGGTTTTCAATAAATATTTTGAAAAATCACCACTCGAAGTAACTAGTAGTATGGAAAAAATGATGTCAACACTGGACAGCATTAAAACACCTGCATCTTTTTCATCGGCAATAGCTACATTTGGACATGGTGAGTATTTTTTGGCTATTTTTCTAAATTACATACATAATTATTATTTCAGTCAGTTTAAAATTCCTCTAAGACTGTTATTATTTTTGCCTAGCATTCACATACGGAGTTTATGAAATTTGGTATATTTCAAATAAATAGGTATTGCTTGCTTTATGCTGCTATTGGTGGAGGTCTTGGGCTGGGGCTAAGGGCAGTATTAATGCCAATTTTTTTACATTTTTTATGGTATTGATGTCCTGTGGACCTAAGCTTGTATTTTTGCGGTGTTAAATATGATGTTTTTAAATAATATAGTTGAAAAAGAATAATTTTAAAAAGAATTTTAGAAAAATTAGAAAGAATTTGATTAAAAAGGTGTTGGATAAAATATATGCATGAAAGCGAAAGCCAACTGAAACGTATCTTTACTTAACTAAGTATATCTTTACAGGAGTTGGTGGTCGCAGAAGAAGAGGAAGACGTATTCCAATTCAGACGACCGCAGTTGGAAGGCGAATAAAAAAAATTAAATAAAGTATAAAAATATTTTGATATTCTCAAGTATTTTAATGTGTCTTTATAATGTAAGAGCTCTAAGTTTAGTCGATAATGTTACGACTAACATGAAAAATTAGTTAGTTTGTAAACTAACCAGATAATTTACAAAATAGCTACTAAGTAATAATATGTATTACTTTGGATAGAAACTTTAAAATGGAGCATTTTAAAAAACTTAACATAAAAAATTATAATTCTATATTATAGAGAGAAATAGGAAAACAAAACATTGCACAGAAATGCAAAAATCAAGTATCTGTCAGACTGCACGTTACCGGTAAAGTAGACAGAAAAATGTTAGGTTAAAAAATCTAACCGCTCGCTACGTGTCAATTGTCAATCGATCCCGCCCACAGCCGTGACGTATCTCGTTCCAATTGGTTCTTTTTTGTCCCATAACTAAACTGAGTGCTGGATGTATCATTGTCAACTATCGAAGCTGTGTGCGGATTCTGTGTACTGTGGTATTCGTGGTGTTGAATTCAAGTGTGGTTTTCTACACCTTGACTCGATACTCCCTGGATATGGTATTTTGTGAACGTGTCGAAACGACTTCGGATATTTTCGTAATATCGCGGTCCATTCTAAAAACATTAGGTTAAAATTTAGGGTTTTTTGTATTTTTCTCTTTCAGTTTGATCACGTTCTAACCTATATAAATAAAATAATTTATAGTTTTTGTTTTGGTTGGTTTGTAGTTGTATTATTTAATAAAACATTCTAAATTTAATTTAAAATGTTGCCAATAAATCTTTTAAACATAGTAGCAGCTAACAACGAAGAAAGATTAGAGGAAATCAGATTATTTAACGAAGAGAGACGGTTTATGAGGGTGGAAGCGGACCCCTTTTCCATGACTGATCAAGCATTTAAAGGTACTTTTCAATTGAATAACGACATGGCACACTATATTTTAGATCGAATTATACTAAATTTAAATCAAACTGAAAATCCAGTTGCAGTTCCTGCAAACTTTAGATTTTTCGCTACCTTATATTTTTATGCCACTGGATCATATCAGCGACTAACTGGACAGAGTTACGAAGTGTCTATGTCCCAGCCTTTAGTATCAAGGGCTATTTCTGAGGTCACAGACAGCATTGAAAATAATCTTGCTGAAGAATGGATTAGGTTTCCGAGGAATGTAGCTGAGAAAAATGCAAATAAAGGAAGATTCATGGAAATGACTGGACTTCCTGGAACCCTTGGTGCCATTGATTGCACCCATGTTGCAATATTAGCCTCCGAAGAAGAGGAGCACAATTACTTAAACAGAAAGGGGTACCATTCAAAAAATGTTCAGCTGGTAAGTTATCTAAAACAATACGAATACCTACTTTAAATTAAAATATATATAATTTAAGTAAAATCATAAATTAATATAATCCTTTTGATTGCAGATTTGCACCTATGATTTAAAAATTCTTAATGTGAATGCTCGATATCCATTTCATTTATATGGAGAAATTCATTTATACAAGCAGAACTGCAACAGTTATATAATGAAGGTAAAAAATGTTTAAAACCTTGTAAAAAATTATCCTGGCATTGTATATATTTTAATTTAAAACTGCTTTAGGTAGAAAACACTTCCAAGTCAAGCAAGTCCAAAACTAAGTATAAATGTTACTTTAAACTCACACTGTTCTCAAATCCAGAACCAAAAAGATCAGATGCAAATTAAAAGTGGTTCTTTTTAATATTATTTTCCTGACTTTGATTTTTACATAGAACATGTAAGAGATGTGAGCAGCAGATTTATGCATACATGAACCTTAATAGTTTTTTCCCCATATCCTAGCCCATTTAGTCTAGCAGCAACAGTTTTCCATAACTCATTTCCTTGGGCTTTACCTTGTGGCCCATTAAATTTACTGGTTATTAAAGCAGGAAACTGTTCTGCTAGTTCTAAAAATAACTGCCAATGGCTAGTGGTAACACTCATTATAAAAAAATTAAAAATAAATGCGAGACAAAAAACAAAAAGACAATTTTAACAACACGTGAACATAAAATCAAACAACGTGGTAAAAACACTACGATTTTTTAGGTTAACAACAACGTGGGTTAACACAAATCCAAACGTCAATTTACCCACTATTTTATCCTTTTCCTGCACATTTAAAGATACGAAAAATATGAAATGAAAAATATGAATATGAAAAAAATCGATTCTACACCACTCCATGGATTTCAACATGTCACAGAATCCCGCTTCTGTAATCAGTCAGATGCAAACAGAATCGGACTCTGAATTTGAAGATGAAGAAGTTACAGACATCGTAGATGAATTAGTAACTGGAGTCAACCTTAAGACTTTTCAATTTTCCGTTTTAAATGCCGGTATTCCTCCAAATATAATAGCTGAATTATTGGGAAAAACTCCCTATGACTTTTATAAGTACTTCCTAACTGATGCAGTTATTCAGCACATGGTAGTAGAAACAAACAAGTATGCGCAACAAACGATTGGAAATGCTAATTTATCTAGACATTCTCGATTGACAAAATGGAAGAATGTTTCAGCAAATAAAAATATTTCTAGGCATTATTTTGTGGATGGATCCAAACAGAAAGCCCAAACTTTCTGATGATTACTGGTTCAAAAAAATGATTTATGAAAATAAGGTGAAGAACTTAATGTCAAGAAACCGTTTCGAACTGATTCTGCGTATGTGGCATTTATCCAATAACCAAGTGTGCCCTGTAGGTGATCGGCTATTCAAGATTCAGCCTCTTATTGATATGCTATTGGAACGCTTCCAAGAAGCCAATATCCCTAACAGAGATATATGTATTGACGAAACATGGGTCCTTTTCGTGGCAAGCTCTCTTTCAAGCAGTTGATAAAAAACAAGAGGCATAAATTTGGTATTAAGTTATACAAATTATGTACACAAAATGGATACACGCTTAACTTAAAAGTATATTGTGGACGAGATGCTCAACCACGAGTACCTGTCGCTTCATCAGTGGTTTTAGACTTGACTAAAAACATATTTGACGCTGGAAGAGTATTTTACACTGATAATTTTTAAACCAGTGTTCATTTGGCGCAACAATTAGCCAAACGATCCACTTACCTTGTGGGTACTCTTTGAAGCAATAGAAAATGTAATCCTCAGGATGTCATTCAAGCGAAATTGAAAAAAAAAACGAGACAATTGCACGTGAAAGTAACACTGGGGTAGTTGTACTTAACCCTTAACTCGAAATACGTGTCTCACAGACACCTACTACTTTTGATATGGCTTCCAATCCTCTGCGCAACAAGCCGCTGACCCCACCACCTAAGTATCCTCCCAAAATATATCTAGTTGAGTGTAGACCAGGTCACCAACTAGTTCCGCTTAGAAGCTGATGCGTAGTAGTATCGAATATAAAACTCACAGTGTCTGTTATACACGTATTACGAATACGGCATTGGCAAAGTGCGTGTCTGGTAAGCACCTATTACTAATATCGTATTATCTAAGTTAGGTTTACTGGTATTATGTATATAAGATTATCCTGTTTACGTGAGTCTATTTATGTATATAAATAAATATTACATGTATTTAGTGTTTAGGCTTTATTCTAAAAATATTCTCACTTGAAGTTGCCGCAGTATTGTTTATTATTCTTACAGATTAGAAACATGGATGCCGAGCCATCATGTTCAAAGGCTTATAGCAAACCAAAAAGGCGTCGAACTGAAGTTTTTCATTATAATGATCCTTGTTATGAGGCGAAGGTACTACAATGTCTACAAGAACTTGAAGAAGAAGACGATCAAAGCACATTGGCCCAGGTAATAGATGATTCAGATGTCGGGTCAGATTATGAGCCAGAGCAACTTACTGAGGATGAAGATAGGTATCATTCTGAAAGTTCGGCAGACGATGAGGATTCTCCCTTGCCACAAAGACGAAAGTCGAATAATTTTTCAGATACAGGTGTCACTAGTAACCTTGAAACTGTGACGTGTGATGTTCCTGAATTGCCTGAATATTTTTATGGAAAAAAGGGTTTCAAATGGAGTACCAAAGAACCAAATCCAAAAACAAAAGTGCCTGCGCATAACATTATAAGATGTGTTCCTGGAATGAAAAATTAAGTTAGGGCATTAGGTCCTGTTGCCAAGGCACTTCTGATCGATGACCAAATTATTGAACAAATTGTTACTTGGACAAATGTAAAACTTACATCAACTAGAGATAAAGTAAATGTTAAACAAAAAAATAGCTACAGGAATACAGATAAAGTAGAAATAAAAGCACTAATAGTCGCCTTCCTTTTAACTGCCATATACAAATCAAATCATGAAAATATGTTATCTTTGTTTTCTACAGAACCTACTGGACGACCTGTTTTTTGTGCTATTATGTCTCAAAAACGATTTGAGATTCTTTTAGTTGCTCTTCGCTTTGATGACCCCAACACAAGAGAAGAAAGGAAACAGTTGGATCCAGCGGCTGCAATTTTGGAAATATTTGAACGTTTCATAAGTAATTGTCAAAGATTATATTGTTTGGGCGAGTTTTGTTGCATTGATGAAATGCTCATTCCTTTTCGAGGTAGGTGCAAGTTTCGTGTATATATGCCGGCAAAACCTAACAAATACGGAATAAAAGTACTTACACTAACCGACGCACGCACATCTTATTTTTATAACGCTTATATCTACACAGGAAAAGGATCTGATAGTAAAGGACTAACTAAAGAAGAAAAAACGACCTTGATTCCTACACAATCTGTACTTAGATTGATTCCACCAGTTGTAGGAAGTAACAGAAATATTACTGCGGACAACTGGTTTTCTTCTTTTGAACTAGTCAAAGAACTGCAGAAAAGAAAGCTCACATTTGTAGGGACAGTAAGAAAAAATAAAGGAGAAATTCCAGGAGAATTTTTAGCTAATAGAAAGCGAGAAGTCGGGTCTTCACTTTACGGATTTCGTGACAATATAACATTACTTAGTTATGTTCCTAAACAAAATAAGTCAGTTTTACTTATCTCAAGTATGCATCATGAGAAAATGTTCAATGAAGAAAAGAATAAACCTGAAATCGTCTGTTTTTACAACTCTACTAAAGGAGGGGTCGATTCAATGGACCAAAAATGTGCGAATTACTCTTCAAATAGAAGAAGTAGACGATGGCCCTTGGCGGTGTTTTATATGATGGTAAATATTTCAGCAGCAAACAGCTTTATTCTTAAATTGTGCTTCAAAGATACGCCCACAACCATAACTCGTTTCAAGTTCGTAGAAAATTTAGCAATGGAACTTATGAGTCCTCATTTGGCATGTAGATTGCAAATGCCGAATATTCGCTCAGACCTAAAGATACTGATTCAAAATATCTTGAACGAGCCAAATCAGGAATCTGACAATCCACCAGTTCCAAGAAGCGATAAACTGGAAAAAAGGAAGAAGTGTGGGATGTGTCCCTACTCCCTAAATAGAGTTACTGCTTTCAAATGTATTCAGTGTAGCAAGCCGATCTGTCTTCAGTGCTCAAAAAAATTGTGTAACAGCTGTTGTGAGAATTTATAATTTAACATATTGTAAGCATATTGTATATTACACACTTATTATATTAAAAATAACCCATTTCTCTCTTTGCTAAGTCGTCTTTTATTCATTTTGCATATTCAGTGTCTGAGCGACACGTATTACTAATATCCGATAAAATTAGATATTGCGGGTTAAGGGTTAAATGGAAGGATAAGCGGGATGTACTAATGCTGAATACAAATCATGATAGTATGTCAAATGTGGAAGGAACAAATGGAGGACAAAAGCTACAAATGGTCATAGATTAAAATAATAGTAAGAGCTTTATAGATTTATTGGACTAAATTAAGGCGTATTCCACAGCATTGAGGCGAGGAGTAAAATGGTACAGGAAGCTGGCAATAAAGCTGATTACAAGATCGGCCCTTGTAAATGCTTACATCCTTTACAAAAGTTACGAAGAGTAAAATGTCCATAACAGCGTTCAAGGAAGAAGTTACGATGAGACTGTTACTAGGTGATGAAGAAACTAATGAAATTCCCACAGTTCAACAAGAATGCGGTTTACAAAACATGGGATCAAGCAGGCAAAGATGCACGGTGTGTTACGAAAAGTTTAAGAAGGAATCTGGGAGAAAACACGCTGCATTAAAAGCTAAACAAACCCCTTATAAATGTGAGAAATGCAGTTATTTGTGTTTTTCTAGTTTATGTGAAGGTTTGTATTATTTTTACCTTTTATGAATCATTCATTTTGGCTCTTAAATATAAATATATTGAGCAAAATTTGATTATTTTATACCACATATATATATAATTTTTTTCAAAACTTAGTACACAAATTGTGGGCTACTTTCAAATATTTTACCCTGGGGCCACCCTAAAACACTTCCAATAAGCTTACTGTGCCACGGCAAATTAAATAGCATTCACGTAGCCTGAAAGGTACGGTGGTCGTGGAATTATATTTAACCCACGCGGCTTGTGTGGCACAAGGCCGTGTGAATTATATTTACTTCACATGGCAGCTAACGTGTTAAACAATGTGTCTATATACATAATATTTAATTCCTAAAAAACCAACTGATATTTATTAATATTTTTAATATGCTGTATCGTCCAAAAAGTTATTCAATAATTAGATTTAAAAATTATGTAGTTTAGGACACATAATTTTTTGTGTTAATGAGTTTTTTCATGTTAATACGTACAAATTAAAAAACTATAATATGTTTCTACTCTTTGGACGATGCTTTTTTCACCAATATACATTTTTTTCCAGAAACTCGTGTATTATTTCTTATCTGTATTGGCATTTATACTTTATCTATTTCTAATTGAACCACTAAAAAAAACTGTAGCCGAAATTCGCTTTAAAGCTTTGTTCAGAGCCACCGGCATATTGGTGCCTTTTGTACTAGAAATAGATAAAGTATGAATACGTTGGATCAAATAAAAAATTCTTGTTATAGAGATGAAGAGTGAAGGTTGTTTATAGACGCGAGTAAAAGAAGCCTGAAAGCTGTTCTCTTACACAATGCAAATAGATATGCTTCAATCCCTGTTGGATATTCCGTGTTTCTCCGAGAAACGTATGAAACGTTCAAGCTCCTACTACAAAAATTGAAGTACAGTGAACTTCAGTGGTTGATTTGTGGCGATCTGAAAATGATCACAATCCTTTTGGGCCGGCAATCCGGATATACTAAATGTGCTTTCTGTGTTTGTGGGATAGTCGGGCGGACGCTCAACATTACTCGGTAAAACAGTGGCCTGAATGGAAAAGACTGACTGAGCCGTTAGTAAACCCATCAAAGGTATTGATTCCACCTCTCCATATTAAACTCGGGCTGATGAAGCAATTCATAAAATGTCTAGATAAAGAGGGTCCTTGTTTCCAAAAATTTTCCTAATTCTCAAGGTTGGAATTTTTGATAGGTCCCAAATTCGCGCAGCCATGAAAGATGAACTTGTTGAGTCCATGAATCCCCTTGAAAAAAAAAAAAGGCAGGCTGAACTTCAAGTATCTGATAGAAAACTGTCTAGGTAACTCCAGAGCCGCAAATTACAAGGACATCGTGGAAAATACGCTTGATAGTTTCAGAGAGTTGGGGTGTAGAATGAGCCTAAAGTTGCATTTCCTACACTCACACTTGGACTATTTTCCAGAAAATTTAGGTGATTACAGTGACAAACAGGAAGAAAAATTTCATCAGGATATCTCCGAAATGGAACAACGATATCAAGGAAGGTGGGATAACCACATGATGGCGGATTTCTGTTGATCACTGAAGAGGGACACAACAGAAAGCCATAAACGCCAGGCTGTGCGGCGATCTTTTGAATATAAAGTTCAAAGATACTACAAAAAGAAAATGTAAAACTAGAATCCTACCTTCCATGAAATGAAATAATTTGCAAACATAGTGTGAGAATGAGAATCGGAAATTATGGCGTGGATAATTATTTTCTTGTGTTCCTTTAGTAACCATCTGAAAACCACCATCATGGGGCCAATTCCAGACGTGGAGGGCCATTTCTGGGTTCGGGATTGGATTCAGTGTTGAAAAATACATGGGAATACATATGTCCGACCGGCAAGTCTGAACACTTTTTTTTGTGGGGCTGTGTTATTTATTAAAAAGATTAGGATACTTTTGTTTTTAATTTTAAATTCCTACCTCAGTACTGCTTACTATGTTTCAATGTCCCTTTGGTCCTAATTTATTATTTATTTTTGAGTTGTTGTTGCAATTATTTTTATACTTATACTGTGTTTTCTGTTTTAGAGATAATATTCTTCATAATGTTAGGAACAAAATGCTGTGTTCTGGAACATGTAGCAGCCTGATAGCCAACTACTTGAAATTCCACATTTTATCAAATGGAAAGAATTTTATTGCTTTCAGACAAAATAGCTTCGATTTTATTGAATAATGCAGAAGCTCCCCTAATGCTTCTAAGAAGCAGTCAAAGATCTAATTAACATATTTAGACCTATAGAAGCTCTTTCAAAGGAGATAAGTGGTGAAAAATATGTGACTATCTTACTTCAAGAATAGAATTAATTCAGCCTAAGACAAAAGATATGATGAAGTGTGAAATAATAAAGAAATTCAGTGCAGTTGAACAAATAAGCATTTTACGATTTGCAACTTAGGAAGCGTGACCGGTATTTAATTATTTTAGTTTTACTTACAATAATCCAGTTTTATTCCAGCTGAGTGCTGAATTTATTTTATTTTTGGGGTATTGTAAATATCTAGGGTTCTAGGGTTTTGTAACGTTCACTATTAATGGAAGTTAATAATTATTAAATATATAGTCAGTTGGGGGATGTACATTTTTGGTTTCGTTAGACTGATTTAGGTTTTGTTCCTTCTGTTGAATAATCTTTTGTTTATTTTTTTTTATATGTAATGAAACCTTTTGTTATTTAACTTACACTTCAACGTTTTACAATTTTATTTATACGTTTACTTTATGCCTGTTGGTACTATAATGTACCACAGAAACTAAGATTAAGAGTGTCAGATTAAGAGTGTCTGAATTAAAAAAAAAAATATTGCAATAAAAAGTACTCATTTTATATAGTCCTTAAAAAAAATGGAAAATCCACAAAATTTTGAGAAAAATGAATAGAAACTTGTAATTTTATGGGTTATTTTGGTTTTAGCATACTAGACGAAGATGACAATTACGAAGTTTAATTAACAGAGTAATTAAAGTAACTTACTTTTATTACATTTTAACTGAAATTAGATATCTATGAAAAACTATGTTTCATTTGCTTATTTAATTTATGTTATAATTAAATGCTATTGCCTGTTTAACCATTTTCTTCCACAAAACAAAATGAACAAAATAATTATCAAATTACCTTTGACACATGGCACATTCGATACTTGAGTTTGCAACGTTGCCATATTATCAAAGTTTCTCCAGGTTGTATGTGTCTAGGCTTTATAGATAGATGATAGTTCAGAGCTAATTTGAAATACTAAAAAGTACTTGTTTTGTACAGTAAGTTAAAAATTTATAAAAAATCAGGAATTTTTAAGAAAATTTTATTAAAAAATTATAATTTTATAGCTTATTTGCCATATTATTGACATCGAGCATGTATGTATTATTCACAAAACACTTATGGTAGTATTTTATATTCATAGAACTATAGGACATAAAATATAAGATATAAAAAGAGATATACGTATCTGTGATTTTTTACTTTTAAATTTAATTTTCGTGGTGTGACATTTAAATGTTTTAAGTAGTAATTACTCTTTATGTAAAATGGAATTTAATAACATAGTAGATGTTATGAGCGTTTATAATAAAACTGATGAATAGTTATTGGAATGGATGAGTAGGAATAAGCTAGTGAAATCGCAATTTAGATGCAAATAACGCGTTTGTAAAAGGTTTTGCACGGTTCAAAAACAAATAGAAAAACCATTAGGAGTCCACAATTTTTGCAACAGATGCAAAAAAATCTTACTCTTATTTTAAATGGGTCATTTTTTGAACAAATGAGGATACCGATAAGGATGGTTTTAATGGTAGTCGCGTAGAAGTTACGGCTGAGGCGGTTGATATCCCTAAAGTTACCATTGTTCAAATATATCGGTATTTTCGAGACCTTATGTCGTGGAAGCTGATATATGATAAAAAAAATTTGTTAGGTATTTAGTTTTTCATTTTTTCGAGTTTTAGATAACATTTTAATATCATTAATTTACAGAGGGAGAAGGACATCTTATTCAAATCGATGAATCGGTGCTAACAAAAAAAAATACCACAGAGCGATGGATTATAGGATTATAGGATGAATTAAAAAAAGGGTATTCCCAATATATTCCTAATCGCTCTGGTGTAACATTAGAAAATATGATCAGAGCCCATATTCATCCAGGATCTGAAATATGGGCGGACAAATGGAGAGGGTATAACAATCTAAAAAATATGGGATATATCCACAAGACGGTAAACCATTCCAAAAATTTTAAGGGGTATGCACTAATTTGTTAGAAGGGTACTAGAGTATACTTAAGCAGTACTTAAGACGTTTGGGAGTAATGTCCAGACCTTTTCTACCTGAATATGCAGACCAATTTATGTGGGAAAGGCTGTATGGACAAACGGCCAAAGAGAAAATGAAAAATATTTTTATTAATATTATTATTATTTACTGACATGAGCTGAGAACCGAAATCCTATAAAGCTCATATTATTCAAAAAAAATTTAATGCTTTTTGGTGAAAAATATAGTTAATTTTGATTTATTCTTTAGGATTATTTGTTTTAGTTCATTATTGACTTGTAACATATTTTTTCAGAATTACAAGTTATTTTTTAAAAAATTTATTTATGTAGAATCGTTATTTATTTTTTTTTTTTTCAATTACAATATGATAGCTATTTTTTCAATTACGTAGAATTTGTATTCATTTTTTTTTTTTAAATATCCCTTTTTTCTGCTTACATCATACGCTTGTCCCACCCACCTCCTAACCACTATAGAAGAGAGGGCGCAAAGCGAGCACGCCCGGCCTACGTTATGAATTTCACACGAATTTCGAAACGCGAACAACAGAAAAGAGAAAGCGCATCCGTTTTACACCTAAACAATAACGGGTGCGTTCCACTAAGCGCTCAAAACGCTGAAAATACTCCTTCAGCCGTTCCACATGACGACCACGATCGTTGTGGTCGCGGCGGAAACGTCGTAAAATGTGGCGTAAAATTCCCTTAATCAAATGGTTCGACAATGAAAATGTGAACATAGATTCTTGTACATTCTGGGCTAAAGTATTTGAATACATTGGTGCTGGTGACACTTTTTGTTTCAAAGAGTTTGCGCTTAATATGCTTTCCCTCCTATTCAGTACAGCTGTAGTGGAGAGGGTGTTTTCCATAATGAATGCTGTAATTTAGGCTCAGAATGAAGTTTAGGATGCTGTCCGCTATAATTCAAATTCGTATTCATCTGTCCATCCAAAAAATTTGCTGTATCAAATTTGAACCGACAGATGAAATGCGGCATTTGTTCCACTCGAGAGTGCTTTATAGCTCTGAGGCTACTGAAAACTCTGAAGAAGGATCAAGCAGAAGCAAGTCATTTGATGAAGACGACGCGTTCATGGAAACTATTACCATTTGTGCAAGTGCAGATGTTTAAATAATTGAAACACATTTTGTAAATTTTTGGCAAGAATAAATTTAACATTTTATAAAATTTCAAAATTCACACTTAATTTTCGGTTTCGGATAATATGACAAAATAATATTTATTTACTTAGCTCCATGTTTCTGGGTGAAGTAATTAATAATATTTATAAGTTTTAAAAAATCGTCAGTATATGGTTTAAATAAAAAATATTTGTGGCTTGTCACACTGTTGCCCCAACTCTTCGATTTAATGTTTCAAGTAGATATTTAATATTTAATTTTGTTAAAAAAATATTTTAAATAAAGATATAAAAAAACTAGCCAAGTGTTCTTAATTTTAAATTTAGCTTGAACCTTTTAAATATTGATATAGCTTGTGACCTGCGATTTTGGGCTGTATTAGGATTTGGCAACATCTGCAATTTGGGTTATTCCAGCTCTGCGACTTACGTCCATATTTATCTGGCAACCCTGCTTGTAACTTATAAAGGTAAGCGCAGACTGGCCGGAGCTGAACGAGTCGCACTTGCCGACCGAGCCGAAACAAAATATTATTTACACTGTGTCGAACGACCAACCGAAGCCGCATGAATCGTATTGGCACAAATGCAACTCGGGTGGTTGGCAGGGAATATATTTACGGCTCGCGCGCTTCGTGCTGATGACCCGTGTCGATTCCGTCTAATGTGCGAGCCTGTTCGAATCGTACCGTACATTTTTAACATATTTACGATCGTTTCAGCTTAGGTTATTGGTTTATGTCGCAAAGGAACGCAAATATTTATGTATTGGCTTTTTATAACTCTGCTTCAATAAAATTAATGAAATTATACTGTTTTTTTTTTTTGTTAAATTAATAACTAAAGCTTTTCTGAGACATATTAGAAAAGAGACTTTTAATTTCGTTACTAAGTTACTAAGAACTAAGTTAAACATTTTAGTAGTACTACTATTATGACTAAAATTTTAAAATTAGATATTCTAATATAAGGTAAAACCTGATAGGTAGTTGATAAATAACTATTACTATTAAAAAGTCTAAACCTAAGCCTAGAAAATTGAAATTCGCGATACCTGAAGTTGTTGCAGCAATGGACAGAGCAAATGCGTCCAGTATACAAGCATTACATCTTTTTAATGCTTTTGCATCTGCTTTAAATTACAATTTAGATGATGTTGCCATAAGTCACCGTACGATTCACAAAAATCGCAACGAGGTCCGAGAAACAATGGCTGCCGATTTGAAAGCAGCGTTGCGAATTGCTCCAAGTGTTGTCATCCATTAGGATGCAAAGTTATTGCCCGATATAACTGGCCAGGCCAAAGTAGAAAGACCTCCAATAATTTTGTCAGGAATCAATACAGAGCAATTATTGGGAGTACCTAAACTAAGTCGTGGGACAGGCTTACACCAAGCGCTAGCAATTTATGAAAATATAAATGAATGGAATGTTTCTGACCGTATCAAAGCTACGTGTTTTGACACATGTGCTACAAATACAGGTAAGAAATCAAAGAATAATGCATATCACTAGCTTACTGAATTGTTTTATAGAAACAACTAGATTACAGAAAAAAATTATCATTTTTATCCTAGAGGAGCTGATAAAGTAACCTGTGTTCGCTTAGAAAAGTTTTTGAATAAACCATTGTTATATTTGGCATGCCGACACCATATTTATGAGCTGATCTTGAGAAGTGTAGAAACTGTAAGGAGTAAATTCTCCTAACGTCACAGTTTTCGTACGGTTCAGAACTGGTTGGGATAACATTGACAAAACACAATATAAAACGGATATCCAGGATCCAATTGTAGAAAATGAAATTCGAAAGAACAAAAATGATATTATCGGATCCATTATGGCTCGACTGGAGGTATTTAAATTATGAAAATCTGTTTCTGATCATTTTTAAACGGTATCTTTTTTATGTAAAGCCGAGTTGATTTGCCAGTATTGGTCTAAGCTTTACACAATTATTTAATATCTATTGAATACTTTTTGACCGAAGTTGTTTCGACAGATGCTAAAAAAGTTGAGTTTAATTGATTCTAAATTAATTTATCCTGATTGCTGTTTAAAGTTAGTTTTCTGCTCAGCTCTAATGATAGCTTACCGTAAATCAAAACCTTTTATACCTACTGGAATAATTCCTTAAAACTCAATTAAAAATTTTTTATTGCAGGACAATCATGTCAGAAATTATTATCAAGACTTTTGGAACTGGCATTGATATTTTTAGGCGGTAAAATGGAATAAGATTTAGAGCTCCAGGAGCTAATCACCATGCCAGATGGATGTCAAAAGCCCTTTATGCATTAAAAATGTTCATCTTTCAGGACCAGTTTCGATTGAATGCTACAGAAGTTAATGGTTTGAATACATTTTTTTATTTGCCGTGAATATTTATGTTGTTGCATTTTTTGATGCGCCTTCTCCAATAAAATCTGCTCATCAAGATTTAAATATAAAAAATTGTATGCGTTTAGTTCTATTCATGCAAAAATTTCTGATGCAGCAACTAAAACTTTCTCACGGCACTTATAGTAATTTCTTATGTTCTTTTCATGAATTTCAATAAGGTTCCTTTAACAGAAAAACAGTTAGAGGACATTATTAATGATGAAGCTTTTTTTGAAAATCACGAAGATGTCCAATCAGAAAGTATCACACTTTATAATGGTGATCATAGTGGGTTGGGCGAAGAAGAAATCACTATTAAACACCTTAACGACGATGATTTAATAGCTGCGGCTGCAGAGACTAAAACGGTTCTACTACACAATTTAGAAAGCAGTAATTTCGATTCAAGGGCAGAAGTGGTTCTGCAGTCAGAGGCAATGCAAGCAGACAGAAAACAAAATAAAAAAAGACACAGATGAGAAGTACGTTCGTAGCGAAGAAGAAAATACAAATTTCAGTGACGTAGACGAAAATTCCAAATCTGATGACGATGGCGAAAAGAACGTAGTTTCTAGCGAAAGCCTGAAGAAGGAAATAACAAAAGAGACAACGACGATATCCAGCGCGACGACGAGACCGACAGAATTAATTCAGGGAAAAAAGTTAGGTATTGTGGTCTTCAGGAAAAATACAGGTAATTGACTGATATTTACTTCCCAGGCAGCAATGGTACGTCTTTATGACGTCATGAATAGGTAATAATTCGACAGAGACGTCATTGACCCAATTATTCACGTATTGTAAACGTAACATTAAGGACGTGTTTTAGACGTCATTAAAATAACGTCATATTGACGTTACATTTCTGTTATATTTATATATATTTTGTAATGATATACTGATCTATTATTTATAAATTATCACACAACTTACCTCGGCATTTCATCAGACATTTCATTAAAGCATATGAGTATCTTTCTCTCTGGGTAGGTCCAGGAAATAATAATAATAGCTATTTAAATTATTTTATTTGAATTTATAAAAAAATTCAATTCTTGAAATTTTTTATTCTTTAATTATTTTGATTTTTTTTTATCTTATAATCTATTTTATTGTACCCTCTTATCAGTATCTGAATTTTTTATAGATAAAACAACTTGCTATATAATTGGATTTTATTATTACAAACATGAATCAGTTGAAATCATTGAACATGACTCAAAAATAAAAAATGTAACTATTAAACTATTAAACAAACTAGTAAAATAACATCCACACACCATTCATCCCGATGATTACGTAATTCCTAATTTCAATTGAGATTAGCAATGACAATTATGAAGTTGATCTATCCTAGTGAATAGCGGTTTAAGATTTACCACAAATCTTAGCTGAGCTAAGCTAGGCTGAGTTGATTAGTTGTTCGTTTTGTCAACCAAGATTAGAATATCTCAGTCAAATTACCTCCCCCCTTACCGCAAATAAAGTAACCGAATTTCTGTCTAACATCAGCTAAGATGAACTAATTTAAAGAACTTTATGTTCTATGTGAGTTTTTTCACGTTTCTACGTTTATGTATGCAGTTTTACTCGTTATAAAATATAAACAGATATAAATTTAAATATTTGTTGATTTACTATTAAAATGTTAATTTACTTAACAGATTTACAACATAAGAACAAAGAATATACTTTGGATGTTAGTATTGAAGAAGCCAGGAGGGCTAAGGGTAAGGAGTAAGTCAAGAGTTTTTACCATTAATTAAGTTTAACTTTATAAGCGATTTTTCTAAAGTTAATATATTTATATTTATTTCAGACGATTTAGAATTTGCAGAACAATTGTTGCAAGTTTGCAGAAATTCAGACACAGATTATATAAATGTTGAAAATAAATCTGAAGATGTTCCAGTTCAAAGTAATAAAACTTGGGAATATAATTCAACAGTGTGCCTAATAAATGCAGTAGAAACTTATTATGAACAACTACAGCACCAAAATCCACATATGAAAAAGAAAGGCTGGGAGAACATTATGAATGAATTGGCAAGTCATAAAACAAATGTAACTATTGTAGAAGCAAAAAAGAAATGGGGTAACCTTGTTTAGACCTATAATAAGGCAAAAGATATTAAAACAAGAACTGGGAAAGGCCCAGTAAGGTTCGTTTTTTTTGACAATATAGATTCTATACTAGGCTATAAACCTAGCAATAGCAGTCCATATAGTTTAAACTTAGGTTCGGTTGAAAGTGGTCCTTCAACATCAAAAAATAGTTGCAATATTCCAGTAACTATAGTGGAAAGCATCCCTTCCGGATCAAAGAGTACGGATGACGAGATTCCAGAGGTCACAGGTAACAAATCAAAAGATATTGAAAATGTACATCCAGAAACCACAGGACCTACTAAGTTTAAAAAACGAAAGAGGGAAAATCCAACTGGACAATATTTAAAATTTAAAAAAGAATTTTATAATAAATTACAGGAAGATAGGGAAAAAGCAAGGGAGAAGATAATAAGGGAGGAAAAAAAACAAGAAAGGTTTGATAAAAAGGTTGAATTGGAAGAAAGGAAACAAGCTTTAGAAGAAAGAAAACTAGCGGCATTCGAAAAATATTTAGAAAAAAAATAGATACACCTTTTTTTAAAGTATTGTAATAGTCTTTAAGTTAAATATATTTTTTTACAAAAATAGTTGCAATGTTAAAAATATTGTTTAGTTGGTAGTGTTTCTAATAAATATAAATAAAACAAAAATAGATATTGGTTTGTATTGTTTATTTTTCATTATCTAAATTATTCAAACTTATTTATTACAGCTAATTTGGAAATAACATGTTTAACAGTTCATTTCGACGATTCTCTACTTGCTCATATTCAATTTGTGGTCCAGGTTCATGTATATCTTCAATTTCTGCCAGATCTATATCCAGGTCATCACTTATTATACATATATTATGTATTACACAAGCTGCACTTACACATCTTACAATAAATTCAATGTCTGTATTTTCATAGCCATGTAGTAATCTTTTAAACCTGCCTTTTAAAAGTCCGAAGGAATGTTCAATAGAAATTCTAATTGAAGAAATTACTTTATTAAACCTTCTGTGTCTTAATGTTAAGGTTCCATTATCTTTAAACGGAGGAATAACCCAACTTAAAACTGGATAGGCTGTATCAGCAACTAAAAAGTAATTTTGCATATTTACTCTATTTTCTAAAATATCTCCATACAATTTCGATTTTCTAAAAACCCGACCATCATGTTGAGATCCTGCTTCCCCACAGAAAATGTTGGTAAACGTTTTTTTGTGATTACAAATTGCTTATAATACAATGCTATGGTAGCCTTTTCTGTTATAAAACAATTCTTGGTCATCTATTGGCCTTTTAATTCTTATATGACTGCCATCTATAGCTCCAATAACTCCATTAACACCACATTTTTCATTAAAATAATTTGATATTTCTATTGATTCATTATTATTGGGCCACTTAATGTATGTTGCACTAACATCCACAAAATGCTGTGTCACTTTTTGAATCATAAAGTGGGCTGTGCTTTTTGATACATCAAACCGGTTTGAAATTTGGCGAAATGTCTCAGTGTTTGAAATATACCAGAGTGTGATTAATAGTGACTTTTCAGGTGATACTTTTGTTGGTCCCGAAGGATGGGTTGGAAAAATAATAGCGCTCGTTAATTTTTCTAAAACAAATTTATATGTAAATATTTTGAAATTTAAAAAGAAAGCATTATTACCTTTAATGAAATAAAATGTTGTCCTAGTCATACGAAAATGTTCTTTAAATTCAACATCTAAATAATTATTTATTACTTGGAGATAACTAGAAATTTTACATCTTTTCGCTCTTGGTTTTTCAATATCTGAATCGGTATCTATGTCATCTAAACTGGAAGTGGAAGAGGAAGAAGAAGATGAAAAAATTTCCGATGTATTGTTCATCAGTTCCTAAAAAGTATATTTTTTTAAATATTTTTTCATTATTTTTGATGAAAACCTTTACATCGATTAAATACTTTTCCATTTTTATTTCTGCAACTGTTTAAAACAACTAAGCAAATACTTCCTATTTTATTGTCTATTCTAAAAGAAACAATAAACAATTTACTAAACACAACGAACTGGACAAAACGACAACAAAAGATGAGTTGAGGTTCGGTGGTTGAGGTTCGAAGTTGACAATTGACAGTTTGACTGGGGTTTGATTTTTCGACCCTTTCGATTTACCATCTTAGCAATTCAGATGAGCCTAGCTCATCTCAGCTAAGATCTTTAGTAAATCGTAAACCACTAATATAACCCCTTTGTTATTTATTTCAAATTAAATTTGACATATGACAATCATATAGTCAAAATTTATTTTATTATACTTCAGGGCTGGTATATCTAAGGGGGTCGCGACATAGGAGTCCATTTTGGACGCCATTGTTTTCGAAATAGTAGTCGTCCATTGATCTGGCAACGTGGCAACCTGTAGTCGCCAGGCGTGCCAATATAAGAAAAAAATCAATGTTTTTTTAAATGACATTTTCATTATAAAATGCCCATATTTTTTAGGATAAAATATTTCAATTTAATAAATTATTAATAATCTCACATGTACATAGAATACGTCGTGAAATTTTGTGCTGTTTTGGTTTGGTTTATTTTAAAATGTAATTGAAGAGATGAAGACAATTTCCCTATAGATTAGATGAGGATGCATAACAAATTATGGCTTGCTTTTTTAGGGCTCCAGTCTCCTAAGTCTATTTATTTTAGGTCTTTTTAAATTGTTGGTAGGTATTATTCATTTCATTTGTATGTTTTTATTTGATTTAAATAATTTTCTGTAATATCTTGCGATTTGTTTTCTATACATTTTAACATGTATTTGTTGGCTACATCTTACAAGGATGGCTTTGAAACCCTTTATACTAGAGGTACTTTAATAAAACTGGCCGAAATTTGAAACAATACAGTTCTTGGAGAAAATCTCCAGTAAAAAATGTCTGCATGCAGAATAACAGTAGCATAGATTAACAAAGCTGACAAAAGAGTTGGACAAACCTTTGTCTAACTTTTTTAATAGTTTAGGACAATAGTGTTAACAGCAGACTACAACAAGAACAACCAAAGTTTAGTAATCAAGCAAAATATTTCTCCAGAATTATAAACGTATGAAAACTATAATAGGAAATATGTATGGCTTCAAATAGGAAATTACCTAAATTAGCATATCTAGTGAATATTGTATTTAAAGAATATATTTTTAAACTTTTGTGCTTCTACTTAAAAATGTTGAAAGAAAATGTCATAAAGGTAAAATTCCTTCTTCTATGATATTTTTCATGCAATTTTAGGTTGCAAGCGTTTTGTCCAACACCTTTTTTACAATTTATCCCAAGCAACACCATAAAAAATTTAAATCCTGGATTTACAGCATTCAGTTTTGAGATGAGTGCAGTCACAATGCAGTTTCAGAGATAATTTTCACATGAACACTTATTTACCACAGCACAAACGCATGTACCTATTCATATAACATTAAAATAAAGTGGAAATAAATTGCATAATTTGGCATATAAAAAAGTACAAAATGTTTTTAGTCTTAATTCGACATTCGACTACAAGGAAAACAAAACAACATTCCACTTGTACCATATTGACATTATTATGCACAATGCAGGTTAAAAGTTCAAAATAGATTTGTCTCTGTTTTTATAATACTATTACGGCAAACGACAAACGATAACAGTGGATTTCGCCAAACGAACATCAGAAAAATGTTGCCAACTTAAGCTTACTACTATTTCCCCCTAGCCTCAGTCACCCCCTCATCCATTTACTGGGTCTATGTCGCGACCCCCTAAGATATACCAGCCCTGATTATACTTTAAAAAAGGGGAAACATTAAAAATTGTGCTAATCTTGTATTGAATAAGTTGTATGAGTAAGTATTGAAGTATTATCATTAACTAAGACAATCTTTTAAGTTCATTACACACAATTAAATAGTTTTTAATTACTCACAGTAACTGTTTTTTCCAGGAATCGATGCTATAGAGTATCCCTCTACTTGTGGAAAACTGCTGCTCGAAGGTTTGATGTAGTTCCAATCAACTACCAGACGATTGTTCTCCAGAAAGTCCCGAAATATCGCGCTTTCACTATTATGATTAGGTATGGGTACGTTTATTTACTTCTTAATACAATTTGCAATGTGCAAGTTGCCTATTTTACTTCTAATTGACTCAATTCTTTGATTTTAATACATTTATGATTTTAGGATTCCAAAATCAAAAATATCTCAAAAAATCGAATTATTGTCATCAATGCCATCAACAAACTTTTTTTTTTCCCGTCTCCTGGTACCCCGCTATTGAAACTAACAAAGGTCAATTAGTTTACTTCTAATAACATTATCAATATCAAAATAGATTATAAAGTGCAATTTATGTAGAATAAATGTGTTTTTAGAAGTAAATTCCTATTTAGTTCACATTTCAAAGAAATTAAACATTTCCAATATCGTTTTCTATATGCGGTTTCTAATGAACACCCATCAGATACATGTTCTCATATCCCATGTGAAGTTGACAAGAACTAACTATACTAGTTGTCCAATTTTATAAATAATTTTTTTATAGATTTTAGTAAAGTAATAATCTAATTTACTGGGATTTTAGTTTTATTGTATAAAAATGGATATCATTACAATATATTGATACATACCTGTATATAGTCGAATAAATAAACTATAATGATAAATATCTTACTTAAAAATATTGTAATTATCATGCTGTAAAATAAGAATCATACTGATAAATTAACAATTAAAATCAGAAATTTATTTAATTGAATGAATTTGGAAAGTAGATTTGCCCAATAATCTAATGGGAAACTAATAATGATCAGTGTTTTGAGAATATATAAATTAAGAATTTTAATAAAAATTTTAAATAAATTGAGTGTTTAATTTGTATAAGAAATCAATTTTGTATAAGAAAAAGCTGATATAATGTGCAAAATAGCAACAGGTGGGGGTTTCTTGTTCGTTTTATAATTAAGACTTACCTTATTAAAATTGAAATAAATTAAGCAATTTAATATGCAATTCCAATTGATTTATTTTTTAATATAAACCTATAATCCACTAAATTTCTTTAGTACAATTTTCTTGAAAAGCTCAATAACTTGGATCAGTTTTCATTCAAAAGAAGAACCTGAAATTAATATGCTTATTAAGTTTGTAACACTCTGTAAACACAATTTTTAAAATGCAACGCAGGTCAGTGGCGCACCCAGGGGGGGGTTGGGGGGTTAGAACCCCCCGAAATTTAGCACTAATATAATGAATTTTATATGAATATTATACTGTATGTTCTTCCGCTCTTAATAATACCTTGTTATTTAAATTTAAATCATAGTTTAAAATAAAAAATTATATTACTTTTAATTTTTTCTTTGTTTATTAATTGTGTAAACTTCATTATTTATTGTTATCAAGATTAATATTCAATATACAATTTTTTGTTAGTAAAATACCATTTTTTTGAGTGTCGGATCATATATTTTTTGGTTCATCTGGCAACACTGACTCCAAGTAGTCATGTGATGATTGTGAGCAAGTTGCTATCGTTATGTACTCTGTGTTATCGTCGTAAAAAACTCAAAACTAGGAAGAGATCTTTTTGTCAATCGTGCGTCATAAATTAAAAAACAAATAGCAAGTGTGTGTTAGTTTTATTCTTTACCTACTTAATATAGCTGAGTATAAAAGCTACAATAATAAAAATGTCAAAGCGGCAGTTAGATATGTTGGACTTTTTTTCAAAAAAGCCTAAAAGTTCTTTGCAAGTTACAGAAGAACCTCAAAAAGAACATATTGAAGCTTTTAAAGGTAAGCATCCAGTGTTTATTTGATTATAATTATTTTAAGTTTAGGAGAAAATGGGGAGAACTATGACCTAACCTTAAATTAATAAAATATGAGAGTTTACTGGATGGTGCGTTGTTGCCACTTTGTAACTTTAAGTTTGCAATTATTAATTTTTTAGCGAAACTTTTGTTTTATCAATTTTATATTTTATTTTTTCTTTAAGTAATGAATAAAAATTGAAAATTATCGTAATGATCGGTCTTTTAATTTAAATAAAATATTTGTTGATATTACGCGTAATTCGTGATCTAACAAATGTATTTTTCCGCTTTCACTTTTAGTATACTTATTTTAATTTTAATTTTAGCGACTGGAAACAATATCCCTGAAAATGAGCTACAGACTGAGCAAGCACATAATCAAATGACAAGTAAAGAATGCTGGGATTCCTACGATATAACTAATTTTGTAAATACAACGTTGACAAATACTAGGAAGAAAGAAGTTTTAGACAAATTGTGGTATCCATCAGAGACGTTCTCCTACCCTTCATCAGGTACGAGGAACTTAAAATTTCAGTCTAAATGGCTTCACAAGTGGAAATGGTTAAGCTATTCTAAAAAAGATGATGGTGCCTATTGCAAATATTGTGTTTTGTTTCATACATCAGTCAGTGTAGGATTCGGAAAACACGAAAATTTAAGACAGTTAAGCATGCTACCTTTTAATAATTGGAAGAAAGCAACAGAATGTTTTCACGAGCACGAGCAGCGCTACTACCATAAAGAAAATACCGAAAAAGCTGATATAATGTGCAAAATAGCAACAGGTGGGGGTTTCTTGTTCGTGTAATAAATTTAAAAAAAAGAATTTAATTTAACGAGTTACTTAGGATTATTTTTTGTAGAGGTGCAAGAGCCAGTTCATTTTCAGTTAAATCGCGAAGAAAATAAACAAATTATGGAAAACAGAAAGAAGTTAATACCGATTATAGAGAGTGTTTTATTCTGCGGAAGACAAGGACTAGCACTAAGGGGCCACCGCGATGGAGGAAGAGTGCTTGATAATGATGATGTATCTATTGATGCAAATGAGGGGAATTTTCGGGAACTCCTAAAATATAGAGCACAATATGACGACCACCTACATCATGTACTTTCTAATGCTAAAAATAATGCATTGTATACTAGTTGGAAGATACAGAACGAAATAATTGAAATTAGTAACGATTTAATTCTTGAAAATTTAGTTAAAAAAATGAATTCTTCATTCAAAGCTTGCGGTAAAATACAAATTTGGAATTCAAAAAACTATTTTTAAAAGTGAAAAAATTGGGCGAAAAGTTTGAGTTTCCTATAAATAAACCGCGAACTAGCCTACATCAAACAAAAAGGTGTAATGTTGATACGGAAAGTACGGAAGATTATTACCGGATTGCAATATGTATTCCATTTTTGGACTCTTTTATAAGTAACATAAAAGAAAGATTTTCAAAACATAAGCAAATATTGGCCGGATTTCAAAGCCTGTTTCCCAAAGATCCGTCCATTTTCACCGACGAAACGATAACTGAATTCCAATCGTTGGTATTATTTTATAAACATGACCTGACAGGAACCAAAGATGAGCTAGTTGTCGAACTTAGACTTTGGTACAGAGCAATTGCTAGACTGCCAAATGAAAAGCGGCACAGAGATGCCTTAAGCGCATTACAACACGTTACTGACACCTTTACAAATATCAGGATATTACTCCATATATTAGCTATACTGCCTGTCTCTACTGCTGAAGGTGAACGTAGTTTTTCAACTCTGCGACGACTCAAAAGTTACTTGAGAAACAGTACCTCGGAAAACCGGTTAAATGGCCTGACTCTTTTACATATTTATAGAAATATGACTCCGTCTGCAGAAAATATTTTAAATAGGTTCGCCCAGAAGTCTAGAAAATTAAAACTCAGCTTGGCTTAATAGGGCTTTTTTGTTGCCAATATAGCTTGAATGTTTTTTGCTTTAAATTTTATTTTCCCAATCCAAATAAATGTATGTAGTATGTTCCTTTCGTTTTCGTTAATAAAAATAACAAAAAACTTGTGAAATCTGCTTTTTTGTTGGTTTTCTGTGTTCAGCCTTCATCATCATGAACCCCCCCCCCAAACAAAAATCCTGGGTGCGCCACTGAAGCAGGTAGACGAACATTTATATTGACATGTAATTAAAAAAAAAAAAAAAAAAAAGGAAAATCTATAAAAAAATTATATTTGGAATTTCTTAAACGGACGACAGAATGTATAACAAAAGTTTAATAATACTCCTTTGAAATTATTTAAAAAAATATTCAGAATTTTCATGAAAATGAGAAGGAATCCATTTCATTTATCAATGTAAAAACCAACGATTGGATTTATTAATTGATACAAAAGCTTTGTTAAGAAAAACAAAAATGGGATAGCCTTAAGAACGAAAGATAGAAAAGACTGATAAGAGACAGTTACTGATTTTTAACAAAAATTGGTTTAGATTATTAAAAAATATGTATATAGTATTTTTAAAAGTGTGTACAAACCTAAAAATATGTTTTTGAATAAAAACATAACATTTAGATGCTTCAAGAATTTGAAAAAATGGCGAAATTAAGATTTTTAAAATCCTACATTGTTTGTATGGTAAGAATTTGGTTGTTTCCAAACAACGATCTTAATTTGACGAAGACCCATTGAAGGTGGAACTGTACACATTAGGGTGAAGCGTCGCTATAGGGCAATTTTTTTTATGTTGCGTTTAATTAAGCTAATTATACTGTATCTTTTTTAATAGGTTTTTTTACCCCTTCCACCCCCCCAAAAGGTTTAAAAATTAATAGTTTTAAAAGGTCTTTATTTTGATAGTAGAAAGGATAAGACCCTGTTTTTTTTCTGACACATGAAAAAGAACTAGCACTGAGGAACATATAGTCTTACTACAAGAACCTAATTCTATTTATCTTAGATACTTTTCTCCTGTCAGTGGGTCTGTACAAAATATTGTAAAAAGTATGCTGGAGTTTTTCATTTGTCATCTATTTCGACTAATCATTTGCAAGTTATAGGTTGCGACGGTACTTATTTAAACACGGGACACAAAGGTGGATTCATAACATTACTGGAACATCGAGCTGAAAGACCATTGCAATGGTTTATATGCGAGTTTCATGCTAACGAATTACCGTTACGCCACTTAGTTCAATATTTAGATGGTAATACATCTGGACCTCGTGCTTTTCAAGGACCCATTGGACGAGCTCTAAATGAGTGTGAGCTTTCCATAGCTAAATTTCAAGTTATTGGCAGTACTCTTCCCAATATTTTCTTTTGTGATTTGGGAACCGATCAAAAATATTTATTTGACATTTGCCAGGCAATTATAAATGGCACATGTTCTGAAATCCTGTCTAAACGCAATCCAGGAATGCTTAATCACTCTCGTTGGTTGACAACGGCAAATAGAATTCTATACTTATATGTTGCCAGTGAAAATCCCTCAGAAGAATTACTAATACTATCTACATTTGTTATGAAGGTTTACGAGCGATGTGGTTTGTAATAAAGTCAAAACCTTCGTGCGTTTACGGGGGACGAAGCATGTATTAAAAACTATTAGGTTATGCAAATATTTACCAGATGAATTAAAAACTGTTGTCTATCCTGTGATTTAAAGGAATGGATATATTGGTCATCCTGAAAATCTTCTAATAAGCATGTTATGGGACGGAAACAGTATCATAAGAATTTTAAAAACTCGAAGAAATGAAAATTCTGTTAATATCCGAAAATTTACTATTCCAGAGTTTAATTTTGATGCGACCGCTTATTATGAGATAGTGGACTTGCAGAATTTAAAGATACAGTAAACCTTTCATTACTAAACGTTTATCCGAAGAACATTTATAAAAAATAGTAAAAGATTCTCAGTCGTCTGCTATTTTGCATATTAAAGACTATCCCTGTCACACACAAGCCGAGAAATCTTATGCCAAAGTTGTTTTATTTTGTATACCTTTTTTATTTTTATTTTTCCATAAATATAAGTTAAATACAGTTTTAATATTCATATAGTTTTTTGATTTATTTTAATCTTGACGCGAGTCACACAAGCACCGGCATAAATAATAATTTCTGTTAACAAATATATTTAATATTTTGGAGGAAGCTGGGGAGGAGAAAGGGAATAACCTAAAATTCTACAAAAATTACCACAAAACTCATTTTTCATGCATTTGTTTTTCCGTCTACAAGCGTTTTCAAATTGAGAGAAAAAATTATAAAATATTTAGGGGATGGGATGAGATGGAAAGAGAGGCGTAAAAAATAATTGTTCTCTTTTACTAAAACACAACTTTCCTTTATACAGGCATTTTATATTTCCAAAATTAAAAATGTCGCTCCACCCTAGTACACATATCCTTTTGTAAAGAATTTCGCCGACGACCTGAAAACAAAATATTTGGATTGGTATTCGATATTTATGGTTTACGGACAGTGAAAGTATTCTTATAAACTCATTTACAATAAAATATATTTACCTGTGTTTCAATTTTGTATCTAGTTAAGTATATTTTTTTTATCCACTGATTCTAACCCTACATTTCGTTTAGTTAAATGACAAGATTTAAATGAATACACAAATAAAATGTATTTACATAGTTTTTCCTCATTAGAATATATGTGTTGAATGAATGAAATTTTCACTAATATTAAATTTATAATTTAGTAATGATTAATGAAGTTTGATGATAAATTTGACATATTTTACAATAAAACTATTACGTTTCTCCATTGAAAATATTAAATATTTTACTTTAATTTTTATAAGGTGGTAACATTGGAACAACTGGGGAACATTGACCCAACATTTACACAATGTGCAGGTCTGTCTTAAACAAATTTAGTATATTTGGTATTTGAAAATTTAAAAAATAAGAAATTAAAAGTAACAAAGGAATTTAGTGAATTTAGTTTTGAAGCTTGCGATAAAGAATTTTAAGTCATCATTTATTACATTAAACACCCTAAATTGTAGACCACGAACCCTGAGAAATTTATTAGAGTCAAATAGTAATTATATAAAATTAAAAATAAATAATTTGATTGAAGGACAAGTAATGATCTTAAAATTAAATCAATTAACAAAACAAATTAAATTAAGAATTTGTTTTAGATAAAACAAATATTCAAAAGTATTAAAATTTAGTTGCGTTTAAGTAAAACAAAAATATTTTCATTAAAATAGATACCGGGAATTTGTTAACGGTCAATTTTAGTTTCATGTACATATAGGGTGTATACAAATTAAAATTTAAAAAGAAAAGAAAATACAATTATTTTATAAGAAATCATTGATCTTGTTTGAAGATGAAAAACAATCGAAATATCAAATCGATTGTTCATTGAATTATTGTTCAATAATTATTATTAGAAACATTTAAAGATTAGTACTAACATAAATAGGTTACTATTTGATTCACAATTTTATTCGTAAAATTACTCGAAACCTGGAAATTTAGAACGAAAAGTTAGTGATCCATAATAATCGGAAATATTGTAATCGATTGTTTCCGATACCTAACGCGAAACGAGAAAATTTGTTGTCATTTATGTCATATCCCACGTGACACGAGTTGTTCACTTCGATTTGTTCATTTGTTGCACATAATTAAAATGGTGGTTGTAGTCTCAGAGGTGATCTATTTATTCTATTTGCGCGTGGGTAACGTTTAACTTTAACATTTGTTGTCGTTAATAATTGTTTAACGCTAGTGTTGAATGAAGAAATAATAATATGTTGTATCTCGCAGAATTTAAGAAGGAAGACGGGGATGGACTTGCTGTTTTATCCGACACATGGCTGACGCCCTGTAAAAAGCGGGTATATTGGCCCTCTTACAAATATAACGGCCAATTCCGAAAGGCTTTAACAAAGGGCGAAGAGGTCAACAGTGAGACTTGGAAATTTTATGATATTCATTGTACATTCTATGAATGTAATAAGTCGTAGGTTGTATAAGTAGGCTAATTTTTCGGTAAAGTGCACTGTATAGACAAATTAACATCTAATTATTTAATAAATTATATAAAATTAAGAATTTGACTATTTACCAAGATTAGCTTTTCATATAATTTTGTATATTTTAGATGATTAAGCTAAAGCATGCATTAAGTTAAAGAAGGTCAAAGTTAAATCAGATATACAATCTGATGAAAATGAGGAAATAATACAAAAAAGGAGACGTATTCCAAGAAAACTACCTTATACAGATAGTGAAGAAGAAGACAGCTGCAAACTTCCTCGTCCTCCACCAATAAAGTTAGGAAAAACCAGTACACCTGCCTTAGGTTTGTTGCTCCTTAGTTTGTTGATAAATTGATTAAATGCTGTGCTTTTAAAATATTTGTAGTAAATTTGTAACTTTATAATTTTATTTATAATTGGGTTTTAAAATTTGGTAGGATCTACTGAATTTCTTGTGTTTTTACAACAACAAAAACCTCTGATTTCCATATAAATCTAAAACTTACACATTATAAATAAACATTTAGAAATAACCAGTCTAAACTACAAGAACTTTTAGTTAACTTACTCTCGAGTACAACACCTGAAGTAACTCCTAGCAAGCAGTTCATATATTGCCTCGTTACAAACATCGACTGAAACTACCAAAACCTAATTAAATTATTTTTAGACACTTCTTAAGTATCTTTTAAAAGTAAAGGAGCAGAATCAACAAATTTTGTCTTTACTACAAAAGAAGTCTATAGATGTGCCAGTCTCAAGTGTACCGAGTGATTTACTTATTAACTTTCCTTTAAATCTTAAAGAGGATTTTAGAAGCCTAAAGAATTATTTGGATAAGAAGGAAAATTTAAATGTTATAGTAAGATTTATAACTTCATACATTATTTTTAACTGAATTTTGACAATTTAACTATTTTTCCCGATTTTGTATTTTTCACAGAAAGGGCCAGTAATGAATTAATAACCACCGTAAACAGAACATTGAAGCATTTAATATCAAATTCACTAGCAAGCGAATATTGGAAAAAGACGAAAAAGGGCTTTTCATTAAAATTAAATGGACTTGTAATTGGTGAGAAAAGTCCATTTTGCTAAAATAATTCTTTGCAAACAACTACGTAATTTAAATGGGAAATATTGATTGTTAATCTGTTTTCTCTACTCTATTTAGTTGATTTTTTGTTCTTAATTTTTACAAGTGAAAATGTTTTGGTAATAAGTACTCCCCTAATAACATATTTAATTGTGATGGTTTTCTTTCTGTTATATGATTTAGATATCAATAATAATAATAAGTTTACTAAAACAATTAAAACCATAAACTGAATTTTATAGTCAATGAAATACAGCATTTTTCCGAATTTTAAACGATCTTTCACTACTTATTTTATTTTAATTTAAAACACACTCAATTATTTTAGGTTCAGTTAAACTTAGTTGTGATAAAAACATACCATAAAAGTTTCGCTGAAATATGCACCCTATCGTTTAAAGTTAACTCCAATGAGGTCATTAGAATAGTTTTTCAGTTGTTTAGCAGTTTAATCAGTATATCAATTTTTTAGTTTAAATCATTATGACAAAATATTACAAAAAATAGTGGGTAAACGCCAGGTTTATCGGAGGTTTTCTGCACAGCTTGAAAGTGAGGAAATAATTATTGAAAAGCATACCATTGATAAATCAGATACACAAAACAAAAATGATAGCAGTACTAATTGTTTAGTGCAAAATTATTCTAATAATGATATTTATTTGTCTGATAGCTCTGTTGATTTAAATACTCTCTAAGATGTAGATATTATTTGCGAAAAAATTTTGCAGAGGAAACTTAAGCTGTGGTATGAGTCGCCCGATGCTAAATATATCAACGTAACAGCTAGATTTTCTTTTGCTAGTATGGATAACCTTAATTGTGTGTCCTTCTTCTGTATTTAGGGACCGATTTTAGTCAAGAGTAACTCAAAGTCTTCATAACAGATTCTGCAGAAGTTATGAAATTTGGCAGACGGTTCCTTAACACGTTGACTGCCACCATAAAAAAAAATGAACTTTTTTGAGCCAATCTACTAAATAAGTAAAAAATGTATTGTTTAACATTTTAAATCGTTGTTTTCCAATTTTACACTGTTTTTTAGGTTTTTGGTAATTTTTTTGGCATTTTTACTTTTGAGAAGCAAGTATGCACTACTTGTCCCAAATAATAATTTCTACTTCACGTGGTCGTGTGGTGCACACTTGCTTCTCACGTAAACAAAATCGTGTCGCGTTTTAGCTTTTCCGATTCCGTACACTTGCGCGGTTGTTCATTTTTCAGTGTCTAGTCGACTGTTGCACCATTAACAATGTCGTACGAAAATGAAAGGTTGCGTCTTGAACGTTTGATGGATGAATTTCTATCGGACGAAGACAGTGATGATTGTGTTCGTGATAAAAATTATACAGCCTCAAGTTCTAGAATAGACGACATAATTAAAGCCGTTATATTGCAATATCAAATCGTGGAGGAGGAAAGTTCTTCAGAAGAAGAGTTGGGTGCTGACCAAGGCGAACCACTGTCATGGAAAAAAGTTGATGGCCAGAAGTTACACAAGATTCCTTGTAATATTCAAGATTCAGGTTTCAAAAATGAATATTTTGAAATATTTGATAAAAAAACCTCACGTTTTTTCAACTTTTCATGGACAATGATATTTTGGAATTAATCGTTGAAGAAACCAACAGATACGCTCGTCAAAAAATTACTAAAGGTGCACACGGCCCAAGAGCAAGAATAAATAAGTGAACCAATACAAGCAAAGAAGAAATAGGAACCTTTTTTTCTATACTTATATGGATGGAACTAAAAAAGTTACCAAATCTAAGTGCTTATTGGTCTAAAAATGCGTTGTACTCAAATAAAATATCAAGTCTTATGTCGCGCAACAGATTTGAGTTGTTAGTGGCTAATTTACACTTTAGTGATAACGAAATCAGTGACAAACAATTGAGACTCTATAAACTGATACCACTTTTGGAGAAACTCATACCAAACTTCAAAAAAGTGATAGTGCCGGGTGGCAGTTTGTGTATTGACAAGACCCTTGTCCCGTTTAGGGGTCGCCTATCGTTTAGGCAGTGCATAAAAAATAAAAAACACAAGTTTGGCGCCAAATTGTATATACTTTGCTTGAATGGAGGATTTACGTATGACCTGAAAATATATAGTGGCAATGACAAAACTGAAGTTTATTTGTTAGTTACAGTTTTCCATTTAAAAGACCAGAAGTCCTAAAGCTATGGATAAAGGCAGTTCGAAGGGAGAACTGGACTCCATCTAAAACAAGCAAACTTTGTGGAGAACATTTTCATCCAATTGATTATATAACCAAATAAGGTTGTACTGCTAAATTATTAAATTCAGATGGTGTACCTAGTGTTTTTCATATCCAGCGCATTTGCTACCAAAAACTGCTACACCTCGTAGAAAAATAAAAAAGCTGGTAGGTATACTAGTAGGATATATATAGAAGAAAAATATAGTTGCACTTGTTTAAAATGAAAATAATAAAAGTTTTTTTTGCAGAATGAGTCTGTGGATGTTCATAATAACGATGTTATTAGCGATAGTGCAACTTCTATGGAATTATTGATTTACCTACTACTTCGGCGAAAAAAAAAATTGAGTGAATTTCAAGAAAATGTAGTGTATTATATTACTGGATATATAGTTCGTAATCTTATTAATTCTACTGCATGCAATCATTGTATTAAGAGAGAGTATATCTTCTGACCATTTACCAATTGTGTTACTCGAGGAGGTCTTATTTACTCTTCAGGGGCCCAATTCTCGAGTTTTATTCCCATGGGAAATTAAATTTACCCATGGGAATTCAACTTTTGTATTCTTGACGTAACCGATGGAAAATTTTCCAGTAAGAAGTATGGGAATATATTCCCCTGCTTGCGAACATTGAAAAATGTGTTTGCAATGGGATTTGTACTTGGAGTCTGCGCATTAAAATTGAATATTTGACAGATAGCAAGAAGACAAACAGATAACCAAAGTTTCTATTAGTTCTTGGGTAAAATTTGAGTAGGGTTGAACTGTTTTATAATTTTTTGGATTGCCTTTGTTTATATTTAAGTTCCTTGATACCTATTATTATAATTGTGACGGGATATTATTTTTACGTGTGTTATTTCTTTCACGAAGATAATGGATGAACTAATTGTTTTAAATCAATTATAAATTGTGGAAGCTGCCGAGGAACTGGCAAATAATCCAAACAGAGACTTTTGGAGTAAATGGAATAAAGATGCAGATCGTTTCGAAAAATTAACCGACACCCAATTTCGTAAATTATTTCGGTTAACGAAGGAATTAGTCATCGAGTTGACTCACGAATTAAATAATATATTGAGTGAACCAACAAGATCTTCCTCTATTCCAAAACGTTTAAAAGTAAGTGTAAGAAAAGGTACCCTGGAACTTCTTAAAAGTGTTCTATGACACAGACCTTCAAGATAAAGTTATTAGGTATTGTCCTAAAGTTACATACCTATATACATGAACAACCTCTTAATGAAATGGCCTTTTACATTGGGATTTAATAAATCTATACAATCTCTTGTTTAATAAATTATAAATTTTAGGTTATAATTGGTTTGAATTTTTTTTGTACTGGAAGCTACCAAACAAGTGTTGGTTTTAACAAATACCTAGGTGTTAGCCAGTCTACTATAAGTAGGTCTATAAAAGAATTAGTAGAAGCCTTAAATAATCCAAGGATTTTTGGAAAAATGAGTAAATTTTTCTATGCAATTGGAATATTTATCAATGATGAAAAAAGGTAAGAAAAAATAAAACATCATGGATACATATGTAACGTTTAAAAAATTGTGAAAAGAATACATCAAGGGTTATTAAATATCATGGAAAAATAACGTATATTGTTTTTAGTGGGCAAAGGATTAATCAATACTCTAATAAAAAAAAAGATTTAAAAAAATTATATATGACGTTACAAAATATCAAAAAGTCTTAGGGGGATCATTTTACCCCACTCTCCCCTATAAAATAGATCAATAGTCACTTGTGTCTACTACCTACTATTCACTTATAATTATGTAACTTTTAAACATACCTACTCTACGTCATTTATCCGAAAAATTCTTATTTTTTGCAGATTTTATGATACATATGAGATACCAGGTATCGTGGATGTAATAGACTGCACTCACATAGCATTATTTCCCCCTGCAGGCAATGAACATATTTATGTTAATCGAAAACAATACCACTCAATAAACACCCAACTGACAAGTATACAAATTTTTAATAACAGCCAATTTCTTATTTTTTCTTTTGTAGGTACGTGATATAGATTTAAAAATATTAAACGTGAATGCCAAGTACCCTGGGTCAACTCATGATGCATATATATGGAATAATTCCAATTTAAAAGATGTGCTAGAAAATGCTGTTCAAACCAATAATGATTTTATGTACTATTTGATAAAAGTTGAGCATGTTATTTTTGGGAGACTCTGGTTACCCACTACGCAAATAATTGCAAATTCCTTTTTCAAACCCAGAAGATGGTTCTCGAGAACAAGCCTATTACATCCAGTTTATGAAGGCACGGTGTTTAATAGAGAGGTGTAATAGGTTGTTGAAAATGAGATTTAGGTGCCTTCTTAAGCATAGATTAGATTAGGAGTTGGACGTTATTTGTCCTTGTCCACCGCGACCTTTTCAGATCTATTGTGGGACTCCGTTTGTTTTAGAGTATGTCGTCTAGCCTGGTCTTTTTTATTAGACTTATAGTAGCTTTAACAGTGGCTCCCGCATGTAGTGGCATGCACTTGGCTTTTCTTCGCCCAATGTTAGAAACCTCATTCCAGCCAGGCCTTCACATTGGCACAGGACGTGGTATGATGTTTCCTCTTCTTCTTCACAGAACCTGCACAAAGTTGCTTCTTCTGCTGGATTTATGACACTCATGTGCCTTTGGAGGCGACAGTGTCCAGTAAGAAGGCCTACTGTTATCCTAACGATTTGACGCTTTTGATCCAGTAGGTCTTTCGTAAACTTGGCCGATGGTTCCTTGATGAACTGTTTGGCCTGTCTCAGTCTTGGATAGTTGTTCCACCATTCCTGAGACTTTTTGCATCCACTGTTTAATGGATGAATTGCACAATGCCTTAGCAACTCCACAGAAGGGTTCGGGGCCTGTCATGGCCTTATCTGAGCCTTCTCGGGCTAATTCGTCGGCTTGTGTTGTGTTACACAATATATGCATTGAAAATAAATTACCAGACCCATAAGAGGAAGAAGGAAATGAAATTGATTTTGGAATATATGCAGATCATATACATATACAAAATAACCCAGCAGCAAGAAATCCTGAATTGGAAGCAGGAACATTTCAAGAACAAATTGTTAGAAACTATTTTTTTTTAAATTCAATAAAATTGTAAATAATTTTAGTTTTATTAACAAATAAAAATGAAATAAATATAAAAAACCTCTAAACACTAATAAAACGAAACAGAAAACTTTTTAACATATTATTATCTAAGATTCTAAAACAAAATAAAAACTCAACAAAAACAAACTATTTAAGAAGTTACTAAGTAAAGCTATACATGTTAATAAAAAAAATAAGTCATAAAACTTTTAACACAGTAACACTTAAAATAAAAACAACAAAAACAAACTATTTAAAAATGTGCGAATTAAAGCTATATACATGTTAATAAAAATAAAGTCTTAAAACTTTTGACACAGTAAAACTCAAGTCAAATGACTTAATATAAGGAGGATAATTTCTTGACTAGTGACATTTATTGTAAACAATTAAAACGTCTGGTATGATCGATCAATTATATTTTTATTAATTCAGCACTACACGTTTCGGAATACAATTCCATATTTTGGAGTAATTAGTTTGTTTCTGAATGTGTGTAGGTGTATGTATTCAAAGTCATGCACCTACACAGTATAAGAAACAAGATAGGTTTCATCCATGAAAATTTTAAAGTTTTTCATACGTCCCTAAATGATTTTATTTTATTTTAACCCTCAACTGGTATGGTGGGTCAATTTTGACCCAACGAAATTTTGTGTGATAATTTAAGAAATGTTACAATTGGCGGACGGCACTGGCCCGCTACGAATTCTCCTAGTTTGTGGCGTACTATCAGTTGGCATCTGACCTTTGTGAGTGCAGGTGATCGTTTGGCAGTAAATCAAGCAACCGGGTCAAATCTGACCCAGCATACCTTTGGTGATACTATTTTTGAGTTAGAAAATGAACCGTAATAGAACCCTTACGCAGTTTGAACTTGAACAAGAGGCTTTAAACGCATATATTAGTAACTATGCATCTAGAGAGAGTGAGTGTAGCGAACATGATAGCGAGTCAGAATTAGAGGAATCAGAACATGAGCGAGATGATAATGAAAATGTGCAAGAACAACCAGATTCTGATGAAACTGGTGGAAATGAAGAATTACAGGCAGAAAGAAAACAGTATTTTTTTAAAAAGAATAAATACAAGTAAATAGTCACATTTGAAAAAGAAGTTGTACTTCGAAACATATGTCATGTTAGTGTTTTTTTAAAAAAAAAAATTTTTATTTTTAAAATAAAAGTGTGAAAATCTACCAAATTTGGTTTTACTCTTTCAAAAATAAATACAAGTGGTCAAAAACACCTCCAGCAGCAAGTAAAACTCGAGCAGAAAATACAATCAGAACACGCATACCTGCTGTCATAGGTGATGCATACAGGAATAAGCCAACGAAACCAGTAGAATCATGGAATTTGATTTTTAACGATAATATGTTAGATATTATTATAGAACATACAAATGAAAGAATTACTGATTTGACAGTTTCTTATGATGATAGAGCTTTAGACTGTCAATTCACAAACCACGTAGAAAAACCTGAAATGAAAGCATTTATTGGTTTGCTTTTGCTGTATGGTGCTTTCAAATCAAATAATGAAGATGTCAATTCATTATGGGCTACAGATCTAACGGGTCGTGACATTTTTCGCGCCACTATGACACTGAAACGTTTTTGTTTCTTATGCGCTGCATTGCGCTTTGATAATAGTGCCACAAGAAACGAACGAATTCAGAATGGAGATAAACTTGCCGCCATTTCCGAAATATTTAACCTTATGATTGTCAACTCTCAATCAAATTACGCTTGTGGTCAATTGATGACTATTGATGAAATGCTGGTAGGCTTTAGGGGAAGATTTCGATATAAAATGTATATGCCTAATAAGCCTAACAAATATGGTATAAAAATAATGTGTTTGTGTGATGCTAAGACACATTATTTATTGAATGCGTTTATATATGCTGGTAAAGATGAATCCCCTAATCCGAGAAAACTATCAGTTCCCACACTCAACGTTTTACAACTTGTTCAGCCTATTGTAAAGAACAATCGAAACATCACTGCTGACAATTGGTTTTCATCAATTGAACTGACGAATGAATTAAAAAAATGTGGTCTAACATATACAGGAACTTTGCGAAAAAATAAAAAAGAGATTCCCCATGAATTTTTGCCCAATAAAGACCGCCCTGCTTTGTCAACAATTTTTGGATTTACAAGGGATCTAACACTCCTATCATATGTGCCGAAAAAGCGGAAAGCTGTCATAATGCTCTCTTCACTACACCATACAGCGACAATAGAAGATAATGAAAAAAAACTTCCAGAAATTATTTGTTTCTATAACTCAACTAAGGGAGGGGTTGACAGCTTAGACCAAAAGTGCACCTGTTATAATGTAAGTCGTCGAAGTAGACGTTGGCCATTGACAATATTTTATGCAATGGTAAATATTATGGGCGTCAATTCTCACATTATATATAACAGTACTGTAGATACTAGTAAGGTAATGGACAGACGACAATATATTATTTCTGTTGGAAGAGAGCTTATCAAGGATCATCTCCAAATGAGAGCTGAAATAAGAAATATTCCAATTGAACTTCGAGGTATGATAAGGCGTTTTATTGGATCACCCCCAGAAGAACCCAGACCAGATAATCCCCATGACAACAAAAGACGGCGATGTTACATGTGTTCTTACGACAACAAACATCCAAAAAAATGTTCAATGTGTTTCAAGGGAATTTGTAAGGCCCATACCATTGATGTCGTGAAATGTTTGCAGTGTGCGAGAGATTAAGCAATGAAATAATTTGAACATACAAATACCCCAGACTTTTTTACTAAAATTCTTTTTTTTATTTTTTTTCTTATTAGATGTAGAACAATGAGTTTAAATTAAGATCAACCAGTTTGAACGGAGTTTTTTTTTTAATTTTTATCATTATTTTCTTAATTCTTACAAAAACCTTAAAAAACACACGATGTTTGCTTTTACACCATAATAATAGGATAATATTTTTTTAGTGATTTTTCTTATTTTATATGTTGTACTAAAGGTCTAAGTAATAGAGTAAACTAATAGAAGAAACATGTTTTGTTAATTTATTAAATCTTACAGACTTTTTACTCACGGGTCATTATTGACCCAACATACCTTAAGAGGTTAACAAAATCACCATACCAGTTGAGGGTTAACAATCTGCGACTGCACCTGAAGATTAAATTAAATTCCGAAATATATATATATATATATATATATATATATGTATGTCCAGCTATGAATTCCGGGACCGTTTTAGGGGTCTTTCATTGAGTTCCGGGACATTTGATGAGTTCCGGTACTGGTCTGGAAGTTTTATTTGTTTAACCTATATTTCCGGGACTGTCCCGGAACACTTTATATGTTTATCCGTGAGTTCCGGCCCATTATATAAAAAATATAATTTTTCACAACGAGCTTAATAGGACGAATCTCCTAAACGACTATAAAAAATATCAAAAAGTACATTTTAAAAACTAAATGAGGGTACTGATAATTGATTTGTCGTATGTTATACGTAACGAGGATATTGAATTCAAACTGCAATGATGCATGATGTAACTGACAATGTTTTAACTTTAAGTTTAAACAAAATTCATTTATTTGGAATTAGGTAAAATTAGCTTAAGTTCCAAAGGGGACATAAAGATTAACACAAATAGAAAGAAAAACTTCAAATAAACTATAAATATTTCATTTTTGAAGTTACTACCCATTTTTATGGACAAAATTGGAAATTTCTAATAAATATGTGCTAGAGATATACTTAACAAGTATACTTTAAAGTAACAATTTTCTTTTACCTCAATTATATACAATAATAATGGATACTTTCTAATGTATGTACAATTCAAGCAAAATCAATAAAACATTTGAGTCGTCTAATTTTTAATTTATTGATATACCCACATATTCCGATACCGATCAAATTATTGTTATTTCGTATGTAAAGTAACAATTTTATATTACCTCAATGATATACAATATTAATGGATACTGCCCAATCTTTAAGAAATATCAATTGAATATTCTAATTTTTAATGTGTAGATATACCCACGTATTTCGGTAGCGACCAATTTTTGTTATTTTGCTGTAACTGTTTTATATGACCTCAAAGGTGTACAATAATAGATTCTGTCCAATTTATGTACTCTTTAAGTAAAATTAATTATTCATTAAATTGAATCGTCTAATTCTTAATTTGCTGATATACCCACGTATTTTATATTGCCTCAATGGTGTATAATAATAACAGATTCTGTTCAATTTATGAACTCTTTGAGTTAAATTAAATAATCAATAAATTGAATCGTCTAATTCTTAATTTGGTGATATACCCACGTATTACGGTACCGACCAAATTATTGTTATTTTGTCTGTAAAGTAACAGTTTTTTATTACCTCAATGATATACAATAATAATGTATACTGCCCAATTAATGTACTCTTCAAGTAAAATCACTTAAACAATTAGTTGAATCATCCAATTCTCAATTTGTCGATAAACCCATGTACTTCGGTACCGACCAAATTATTGTTATTTTGCATGTAAAATAAAAATATTATATTACCTCAATGGTATACAATGATAATAAATACTTTCTAATGTATGTACTATTCAAGCAAAATCAATGAAACATTTAATTGAATCGTCTAATTCCTAATTTGTTGATATACCTACGTATTCCGGTACCGACCAAATTGTTGTTATTTTGTATGTAAAGTAATAATTTCATATTACCTCAATGATATACGATAATAATAGATACTGCCCAATTTATCTACTCTCCAAGTAAAATCAAAAACATTTAATTGAATAGTCTAATTATTAATTTGTAGGTGTACCGACGTATTCCGGTACCGACCAAATTTTTGTTATTTTGTATGTAAAGTAACAATTTTATATTGCCTTTATGGTGTACAGTAATAACAGATTCTGTCCAATTTATGAACTCTTCAAATAAAATCATTTAAACATTTAATTGAATCGTCTAATTCCTAATTTGTTGATAAACCCACGTATTTCGGAAACGAACAAAATTTTTTTTATTTTGCATGTAAATTAAAAATGTTATATTACCTCATTGGTGTACAATAACAATAGATTCTGTCCAATTTATGTACTCTTTAAGTAATATTAATTAATCATTAAATTGAATCTTCTAATTTTTAATTTGTAGATATACTCACGCACTCCGGTAGCAACAACATTTTTGATATTTTGTATGTTAAGTAACAATTTAATATTACCTTAATGATATGCAATAATTTTTGTACCCTTCAAATAAAATCATACAAATATTTAATCTGTTGGGTTCTAATTAATAGTGCTGTCCCTATAGTGGCGCCGGGAGACAGTGACAAAGCCTACACAGAACACATCATTTATATTTACACTACTCTTCTTCCGCACAAGACTACTCAGTCTTCTGGTGAGTTTAAGTTCACTCGTAAGGGGGTGAACTGAGGGTGGGCGTACCCCAAAAAAAAATCTAATCGTCTAATTCTTAATTTGTTGATATACCCACGTATTCCGGTACCGACCAAATTTTTGTTATTTTGTATGTAAAGTAATAATTTTATATTAAAACCATTTGAAGTATCCTACCATTCTTGGTAGTAGCCAGAAACTTTAATTCAACATAATTTAGTGTGGTTTACAGTACTTATATTTTCTGTCAAGAATGATAGGGATACGTAAAATGGTTTTAAAATAATGCCCAAATATTTCACATACATTAAATAAAATAATTGGGTGCAACCGTATGTTTATCTTTAAATATATCGAAAAATAATAAGTTTAGCGCTACGAAGGAAGAGTAGGTCATTTACATAAAAAATATTGGAGAATTGAAAATTTATGCTAAAATAGCATTTCTGCCAGTGGCGTATAATTTAGGAAGGATTAACCTCCCCCTTGCCCCTGTCGTACGCCTCTGGTAGCAGCCAGAAACTTTAGTTTAACATAATTTAGTGTGGTTTATAGGACCTATACTTTATGCCAAGTATGATAGGGATCCGTCAAATAATTTTAAGTTACTGATTAAAAAATTATTATTTATTAATTATTTACTATTTTATAGCACGTTTCTCGTTGTGACCCTTGTGACCTGGCCACTGAACAACATGTGATCTTTAAATTACCAGAAATAGTATAATGAGTACGCCTTCAGCAAATGACCCGGTAGAATCGGCGTAATCTATATATAAAAATATTAACAGGCCAAACACCAATAAGAATCCTTTGTTTTAGGGGGAAATGTTTTCGTGAACGTTTTTTGCAAAGATAGTTCAATGCAGAGGCGTAGCTTAAAAAATGTTCACCTCAAACAGTCTTAAAATTTTTATAACTAGATGGAAAATTGAATTATTCAATACATGTACATATTAAAACTGGGTATTCCAGTACTCCACCAAATGTAGAAAAATATAATTTTTTAAAAATGCAAATAAATAATTAAATGATTTTATTGGAAAAGTGCAATCTGGAGATACATATATCCACCACTAATGTATACCGTATACTTAATCATTATTAATTGGCTGGCTACCTTATTTAAAAAATTCCAAATAATCTGGTCTGTTCCGGAATTTATTTTTTAGAAAATTTTAGAAAATTAAACAGGGTGTCTCACAATGATTAAGATGGGCCATAAATCCTTATTGGGCTGTTTAAAAAAAATGTAGAATAGTTTCATATGTAGAAGGAAAGAATTTTAATGTTAAAATTAGTGTTAGTTATACAGGTTGTCCCAAACAAAAGTTGCAAATTAAATTTGTTTTTTTTTTTAATGGAACACGCTATATATTTTTACATTTTTAAACATTTTCACTTGGCATCTATTTTGCTCAGTAAAGCAACCCAAAAATATTTTTTTTTGTTCTGGCTGGCTGAGGTAGCCAAACAGTTGAAAATTGATAACATGTCCATATTCTAACTTATTTTGAAGTTCTATAATATTAATAATAGTATATTATGCATCGATAATATTAATAGCCATTATATGAAAATTGCATGTGATATTTTTCTACGAAAACAATAAATAAAAAATGAAAACTTGAATTTTCCCGTCCCAGGGTTCGACCGCGCACATCTCGATTTAGCTTTGAAATTCAAAAAGAGAAAAGTTCTTCCTTAATTTGTATATATTATATTAATGTATTCCGGTACCGACTAATTTTTAGTTATTTTGTAAGTAAAGTAACACTTTTATAATATATACAATTTATGTACTGTTCAAATAAAATCAATTAATCAGGTAATTGACTCAATTGATTTTTAATTTGAAGATGTATCAACGTATTCCGGTACCGACTATTTTTTTGTTACTTTTTAATTAAAGAAACAATTTTATAACAGCTCCGTGGTATAAAATAGTAATCCAATTTATGTTCTCTTTAAGTAAAATCGAGTAAACATTTAACTGGATGGTCTAATTCTTAATTTGTAGATACACCCTCGTATTCCGTTACCGACCAAATTATTGCTATTTTGTATGTATAGTAACAGTTTTATATTACCTCAATAATATATAATAATAACAGATAATGCCCAATTTATGTACTCTTCAAGTAAAATCAATTAAACATTTAAATGAATCGTCTAATTCTTAATTTGTTGATATACCCACGTATTCCGGTAACGACCAAATTTTTGTTATTCTGTATGTAAAGTAACAATTTTATATTACCTTAACCGTATACAATAATAACAGATGCTGTCCAATGTATGTACTCTTTAAGTAAAATTAATTAATCAATAAATTGAATCTTCTAATTTTTAATTTGTAGATATACCCTCGTATTCCGGTACCGACAAAATTATTGTTTTTTTTTATGTATAGTAACAGTTTTATATTACCTCAATAATATAAAATAATAACAGATACTGCTCAATTTATGTACTCTTCAAGTAAAATCAATTAAACATTTAAATAAATCGTCTAATTCTTAATTTGTTGATATACCCACGTATTCCGGTAACGACCAAATTTTTGTTATTCTGTATGTAAAGTAACAATTTTATATTACCTTAGCCGTATACAATAATAACAGATTCTGTCCAATTGCTGCGTTTGAGAATCCACATCGGATGCATCTGAGATGTTAAAAATCTTTGATCACGTGATTCAGTATACGTAAATGTAATGGGACAGATGTGTCAGATGTGGATAAAAAAACGCTCGAGATGTAAAAAATGCATCCGATGTGGATTCTCAAACACAGCATACGTATGTACTCTTTAAGTAAAATTAATTAATCAATAAATTGAATCTTTTAATTCTTAATTTGTAGATACACCCTCGTATTCCGTTACCGACCAAATTATTGCTATTTTGTATGTATAGTAACAGTTTTATATTACCTCAATAATATATAATAATAACAGATAATGCCCAATTTATGTACTCTTCAAGTAAAATCAATTAAACATTTAAATGAATCGTCTAATTCTTAATTTGTTGATATACCCACGTATTCCGGTAACGACCAAATTTTTGTTATTCTGTATGTAAAGTAACAATTTTATATTACCTTAACCGTATACAATAATAACAGATGCTGTCCAATGTATGTACTCTTTAAGTAAAATTAATTAATCAATAAATTGAATCTTCTAATTTTTAATTTGTAGATATACCCTCGTATTCCGGTACCGACAAAATTATTGTTTTTTTTTATGTATAGTAACAGTTTTATATTACCTCAATAATATAAAATAATAACAGATACTGCTCAATTTATGTACTCTTCAAGTAAAATCAATTAAACATTTAAATAAATCGTCTAATTCTTAATTTGTTGATATACCCACGTATTCCGGTAACGACCAAATTTTTGTTATTCTGTATGTAAAGTAACAATTTTATATTACCTTAGCCGTATACAATAATAACAGATTCTGTCCAATTGCTGCGTTTGAGAATCCACATCGGATGCATCTGAGATGTTAAAAATCTTTGATCACGTGATTCAGTATACGTAAATGTAATGGGACAGATGTGTCAGATGTGGATAAAAAAACGCTCGAGATGTAAAAAATGCATCCGATGTGGATTCTCAAACACAGCATACGTATGTACTCTTTAAGTAAAATTAATTAATCAATAAATTGAATCTTTTAATTTTTAATTTGTAGATATACCCTCGTATTCCGGTACCGACAAAATTATTGTTTTTTTTTATGTATAGTAACAGTTTTATATTACCTCAATAATATACAATAATAACAGATACTGCCCAATTTATGTACTCTTCAAGTAAAATCAATTAAACATTTAAATGAATCGTCTAATTCTTAATTTGTTGATATACCCACATATTCGGGTAACGACCAAATTTTTGTTATTCTGTATGTAAAGTAAGAATTTTATATTACCTTAGCGGTATACAATAATAAGAGATTCTGTCCAATGTATGTAGGTACTCTTTAAGTAAAATTAATTAATCAATAAATTGAATTTTCTAAGTTTTAATTTGTAGATATACCCTCGTATTCCGGTACCAACAAAATTTTTGATATTTTAGTAAAGTAAAAATGTTATATTACCACAATGGTATACAATAATAATGGATTATGTCCAATTTTTGTACTCTTCAAATAAAATCATTTAAGACGGAATTTGCACGCTCTGATTTTCATGACAAAAACTATTAATAAACAAAGTATTCAATAGATGACGATTGTATGTACAACAGGGAAAAAAGTCGGATGTCCATTATCCTCCGAATTCATATATGTAACGTTTACTTTTCATAAAAATACAATGGAACAGTGGCATAAAAAATAGTACATCGCGTAGAACTTTTAAAGTTTCCAATGGCCAACTTCAGTTTTCGATGTACACTTAATATTCCAGTACCATTGGCGTGACACAGAGAATAAAACTTAATTTCTTTATCACTGCATTTAGAATAAATCAATTATCACTAGCATTGTTTGCTTTCATAATAGTATTCTGTCTTTTCACTTTTCGTCTAGGGACCCATCAAGACAATTATTTTAAATAAACTTAACAAGACCTCAGTTGATAGGTTCAGAATACAAAAAGTTTGCAAGTCTAAGTACATACATACTTTCATAAATAAATTTTTTCAAGCAATCATAACGAGTTCGGAAAGTGATATATTTCTCATGAGTGCGGAAACTTAACGAGTGCAGGAAATACACGTTTTAACGAGTTATGTACACAATTTTTCATACCACCTCAACTATTTAAAGAATGTTCTAGGAATTTTGTATATTTAAGTATTCGTATTTGTCACAGAAAAAAAAATTATATATATCTTAATATAACACCTTACAAGTTGGTATATTTCGAGAAATAAATAAATAAAGGAAAGGAACATAATACGTTAAAATAATTGAAAGAGTTACAAAAGAAAATAGGGAGATAAAAAAACTAAGTACATTATTGATTTAGAATTCAAGAAATATTTAGGTATTTCTGTTTAGTGTTATAATTTTTTAATATTTGTAATAATTACTTATTAGTTTTAAATTGGGACGATAAAACCTAATTAAACGTTACCGATGACACAACTTACAGTATTTTTAATGCGTTCAACCTGTTAAGAAGTAACGGGGTGATCTATATCCAGTGGGACCAGTGTATGGCTTACTTGCCAGTTATTATTACTTGAAGTAAAATAAAAATGCATAAGTTTATTTTTTACTGGTATTATAGTTGCAAAAAATTCAAACTTGTCGTTTCATTGTAAAACTTATATAAAAACTATATTTAATGTTTCAAATACATCAAAATTAGGAACATTTGGTAGTAATATACGATGGTATATAAATATTTTCAAAATAATGTGTTTTTTCAGAAAGACACTATTCCCTAGCAGTTGATAACATTTTATATCATTTTTTGACATTATATATACCTCTCAGTCTTTGCCCCGCCTCAAAATTAACAGGTAAATGTGGAAGTAATATACGATGGACCGGAAGTCTACGGTATATAACCATTTCCAAAATACTGCGTTTTTTGAAAATGTATATAGTTTCTCTAGTAGCTGTTAGCAATGTATATCAATTTCTGACATTATAAATACTTCTTAGTTTTTGTCCCGGAACTCATGGGTAGACATATATATATATATATATATATATATATATATATATATATATATATATATATATATATATATTGTGCTGAATTATTAAAAATATAATTGACCGATCATAACAAAAACGTTTTGTTTACAAAAAAAAATTAACAAAAGCATTTAATAATTGGTTAATCTAAAATTTATTGATTAAATTTTCTAAAGCTGATGCTATCCTCTCTTTTGCCACCACATCTCTTTCCATTAGCATTAGTTATAATTTTCTATTGTGCAATTTTTACAGTTTCAGAATATCTTCTTACTGCCATGTTATTTTTTCTTTTAACGGTTCCACTGCTTTTAGGATTCTCTTTCGACGCATTCTCTATTTCATCGAAAACTGTGGGTTCATTTACCAATAGAATATTTTCCTTTTCTTCGCTTATATCATAATCATGATCAATTATAACCTGTAGCAATAAATAAAAATGAAGGATAAAATATGAATGATGAATGTACAATTAAATTTCATGTTTCTAATTATCTTGCTCATAAAACTGAGTTTTGTCATTTACATTTCTCTGCTTTAAGATGCTTTAAGTCGGCTTGATAAAAAGCATTAACATAAAAGTTAAATTCAATACCTTTGAATGTACCTGTTTATACAAAAAAACCATAAATAAAGCAAAGATACATCAAGTCCAATTTATGTCGAAAACACAATTGTACATGTGCATCTTTACTTGATAAAACACAATGACTTTAACCCTTGAGAAGTATCAATGTTTTTTAAAAAATGAACAGGTCATTCACCTCCTATATTAACATTATAATTTGTAGTTAATTTCCTAGTTTTTTCCTATATTATTTCTAAATAATTTATAGTTTATTACCCTTTTTTACAATGATTACTCTTCAACAATTTTTGAATATTCATTTTTTCAATCAGTTTAGTACATTAATTTGATTAATTTTTTTGTATGAATAAATAAATATTAGTATTGTTAATGTTTATTAAATTAAATTATTGTTTCATCTTGCTAAAAATGGAAATTTCACCATTTTCATCTTTTCTTTTACCTACTAGGTATGCCAGAAGATGAAGTAATACACTTTAAAACAGGTCGCAATATATAAAAAATACATATCTTTGTGAGATCCAAAGGACCTTTTAATCTAACCAACTTTACACATGGCTACCTCAAGTTTGAACAATCACTTAAATTTTGTTCCATGTGCAAAGAATAGTTACCTCCTCATTCTCCTCCATATTTACAACAGATTCTTCAATTCCCGAGTTGCCTTCTGTGGTTTGCTTATCAAGTATATTTAATATAAGTTATGAAGGGAATCCAACCTCTCAAATGTGGCCATCTTCAATAAGAAAATAAAACAACTCCAAATCAATCCCATATATATATCGATAAACTCGGAGTTGTGACTTCCGTTATGTAAAACAGGCAACCTGACATCTGGGCTTAGGGACCCATATATGTATATTTTTTTGACATATATATATATTGAGGGGGAATAACAAAATAGATTTTTCAAAAGAGGGGTAGAAAAAAATCATTTTGATTTTTTTTTATTACCTGTAAAGCGTTAAGACATCCAGCATATATAGCCTTGCTAGGTTGCCAGATTTACGGAAGTCAAAAGGTTGAATATATAGCAAACCAAGAAATACAGAAAGCACAATACAATAACACTTTTAAATGTAACCTTATATCTATCTGGTCTGTCGGCTGTATTCTTTTCAGATTTCAGTCTTTTAGTAATTATTGGATTTCCAAAAATTGGTTGAGGCATTTAAAATAAAATAAATTCAAGGAAAAATATGTAAATGAAATAAAATAAATTTTAGTATTTTTAATTTTTTATTCATATTAAACAATTTTTTTTTCTAAAAACGTTTATAAAAAAACAATTTTTTAACTCAGAATAAGTTTCATAATAACATTTAAAACTATTGTGGGTAATACGAATTATTAGAGTATCATGCTCATACTCTACGGACTTTTTAATTCAAGTTTAATCAAATGTTGAATTTTAGATTTTATAGCAGGTGCCCTTCTTTTTGACTTATATTTTTCTATAAATGTCCTTATTTCTTTTCCGGATGGATAAGTATGTGATTTTATGTAGGAACCAAAATTCTTTTCGATTTGATTTATTTCAGTCTTTGTCCATCCTAACAAATAAAACAATATTAAGTCACTTCGTAAAAACCTATGTAATTCGTTGCTTTTTTGGCGTTGGTAGGCGCTACTTACTTGTTTTTTGAGAAATCTCCTTGACGTTTAATTTGTTATCTACAAATGTAATTATTGTTTATATTTATTAAATACAGATGAGGTTATTACAATAATTAGTATTACTAATTAGAGCCTAAATTTTATGTCATATACTTATATTTGTATTTCTTTTAAAAAAAACGCGACTGTTAGATAAAGTGTCATTTATTAATAGTTTCATTTATTGAAACTCTCCTATATCGAATACACGTGATACTAAAAATGCTTATCTCCTAGGTTCTATCAGATACCAAAAAGAAAATTAGGGAGGTTATAAGCAATAACGCCGTGCTAGAATAAAATATTTTTTTTCAATTATGACACCCTGTACTTAATTTTAAATTAGAATTATTCTTTACTTCTTAATTTTAACAATATGAAGGTGTAATGAGTTATACGGGGTATACTGGAAGTTATCACACTAATCAATCACCCTGTATAATAATAGATAAATATACATCAAATCATTGACAATAGTGGGCAAAATATAAATTTAACTTGCCCAGAAACTTTCACAAAAAAAATAAATATTACTGAAATAGATCTAATAAAAGTATTATCTGTCATGCGAAGAGTTACACAACTATCTATATATTAAAGTTTTTAAATTTAGTACTGTGTCATTAACTAAAGCCAGTATGTTTTCTTTGTAAATGTCTTGTGAAGTTTTTATTAAAAATATCATCATCACAATAATTGCATCGAATTAACTTCTTTGCTTTGTTTTTGGTTGCCCAGAAAATCAGAAGTGAACAGTCGAGCTTAAACGTCGAGTGACAAAAAAGTCACCGTTTTTGGGACGTTAAAAATTTAATTAGGTGTAAATGTTATTAAAAAAAAAATAAAAAAATATCCCCATGAATTTGAATTTAAGCTTAAGAAGTTATATACATAAACTTACATAACGTTATTCGCACACTGGCACGGTTTTTAGATTTGGTACAGAACTTTTTGAATTTTCATTATAGTTTGGTTGCTCTAATAATGCAAAATCTTTGTTTTGAAAAGTTTGATCGTTGCTTAGTGGTATAATCACGTCCTTGGTATTAGACGTACCTGCATTACTATGCATAGGACTTTTGATTTTATCGAGAAGGTCAGACATACAATCTTCTGATAATTCAAAACTACCTTCTTCAGATTCATTATAAATATAATCTTCATCTTTTGAGTCATCATCCACGATTGAACTGGATGTATTAGATTTTGTTTTATCTATTAAAAACTTATGTTCCGGAAAATTATTTCCATTTTTGTCATAAAAAGTCTAAAACGAAGCATAGATTTATTTTTTTTTTTAATTACGTTTATAGACACTTACTTTTTCATATAAAGTTGGAAGGTCAGTATTCGAAGTTAAAGGTTCTTCTATTTTATTATTATTTTGTAAGTGTATGTGTTATGGTTCATCTCTATAGTAAATGGTAAGATTTGAAAGTTGGAAATAATCTAAAAGTCAAATCATTATTTTACTAAGATTAAAATAAAAAGTCTTTTTACTAACTTTTATTTTCTTATTTGGAGGTGGCGTTTCGTTATTAAAACCTAATAATTCTTCAGTGCACGTTTCATCTTCATTTGATTCTGCTGCATTAGGGAGTATTGATTGTTGTGTATAAATTTTACCTTTACTAGTATCGTATTTCTCATTATCAAAACCGATGGTTGAGCAATCGTCAAATGGACTATTTTTGACCCATTCCTAAAATTTTTATTTAAATTTTTAAAATAGCCCTTGCAAAAAGTTGAACAAGTACGTACTAATTACAAATTATTAAATTGTTGGTTACTATAAACATCTTCGAAATGGTCTTTATTAAAAGTTGTTTAATTATATCTGATAGTTTAAAAAACATTTAAAACAGGTCCAATTTTATTTAAAAGAAAAAATGTATGTCATAATACAGAGTGGAACAAATTTATAAATTAAGCTCTAAATAAATATAAATTAAGCCTTTTCAGTACGCAGCTGGCACAGGTTAGGCAAATAATAAACATAAAATATGATTGCCCGGGAATTTAATAACAATCAAAATATATCGGATGTTCATAAAATATGCTGTCTCAAGTGTTTCATTTTAATATCTTTAGTTCACTACTGAACATTCAGTACAAATGCAAATTTTTATTAGATTAGTAAAATTTAAGACACCAATAATTTGAGAACCAGTAAATATTTAGTATTAGTATATGTAACCAAATTTCTAACTTTGCTGTACCCTACATAAAACGATTAATAATACTTACATTAGTTTTTTGAAAATACATATCTGTTAAAGAAACTTTTTTGTTAGGCGTATTCTCTTTGTTTTCGCCTAAAACAAGGAGAAACAAAATTATATAATGTTTATACTATATTTATTTATAACAAAAATTCATGCTGTAAAGACAACAGGGGCGATTTTTTTAAAAACCAAAATAGTTTTTGTAGTTGAAAGTTCGAGACAAAATTTTAAACACTCAATCTGAATTATGAATTTTGTGGAATTTTGTTTTTAACGACTATGAGGCATTTAAAAATCACACTGCAACTAGCATTTTTTTTAAGAACGAATATCTCGAAAACGGCAGATATAATTTAGGTAAATAAAATTATAATACTCCTAGAATTCAAAAATTTAAAAATATACAAAGCGTTACATTTAAAATAAGGAAGTTGATACCAACTTCCAGTAGGTATATCCAGAAGTAGCTGGTTGTTTTTAACGTTTTTAATCTCTAGGACATCCCCAAAAATGTCATATCCCAACTTTATAGATTTTATTTCAGTCTACTCCTGAAACCCCTATACTTAGCCATCTAAAAAAATCACCCTGTATATTGTCCTGATGGTACTCAGAGGGTTAACCTGTTTGATAACTCACTTTAGCTAGATAATATTTTTCCCCAAAGCCTCTTTCATAATAATAAAATAATAAAAATGATTAAAAACATTAGCATATTACACTTACCTAAAGCTATTGAAATCATTAATTGACTTCGTTTCATTTTCACTACGATCTGCTTCGGTTCAGCGTAACTACCGAAATACAGTAAAAGCGCCAAACGTGTGATTCTCCGGATTCTCGAGATACGAACGCCGTGTTGCCACGTTTATGTGGTTTTTAGAAGTCACAAGATGCGATATGTATGTAAGAAAATAATGGAAGTGATTACGTCGGGAACATAAATCCTTAAATTACGACTCTAGCGTCAGCGGCAAACGCTCGAACTAAAAACGGTATACGATACATAAATTGATCGTTCTGTGACCTCCAAGTCAATTTTCGTTAAACGACTGTACACACCTCTTTGATGACGCCACACAAATTTTACATAGGAAACGTTGTGACTTCCAAAATTGGAAGCCTTAACGTATATATGAAGTCATAACGAATATAAAGTATGCGGTTTTGAAGTCATAAGGTATGGGTTATAAATGTAATCAAGGCGACCGGTTTCGGCTACAATGCCATTTTCAAGCCTATAACAAGTTGAGTGATATTTTAACAAAGTTGGTAATATTAGCTAGACATTATACATACCTAAGATCTTAGCTGGTTTCTAAAGGTGAAATACAAATTGTACTTTAATTCCCGAGCTTCATAATGACGATTGCAGTTTAAGATTCCACTTCAACGATAGGAATAGCCAGATTGGCCATTCTATCTGTCTTCTACTAGCTCCACAACAAATTTTAGAGCAATACCAATCCGCGGTCATCCACAAGCCCAATTTGTGGAAGCCTCAAAAACAATTTGAATTGATCACCCCACTCTGGGGCGACTACCATTTGTTCAATTTTTCAAAAATTTTTTCAATTTCTTCTATTCCTCTCCCACATACATTTAAATAATTATAGTAAAAATTTTTTAAAAATTCTTACTTAGTGTAACATTTAATCCCACTTTAAACATTACTCATTAATATCAACTGTACCTCTTGCACCTCATATGTTAAGTTAAATTTTATATAGTAGATTTAGTATATCTACAATTTGTATTTCACCATTAGAAACCAGCTAAGATCTTAGGTATGTATAATGTCTAGCTAATATTACCAACTTTGTTAAAATATCACTCAACTTGTTATAGGCTTGAAAATGGCATTGTAGCCGAAACCGGTCGCCTTGATTAATTAATATATATATATATATATATATATATATATATATATATATATATATATATATATATATATATATATATATATATATATATATATATATATAAAAGCCAAAAATGGCTTAGTCTTTGCCGACTAGTTAGAAAATAAACTAAGGAATCTTGGGATTTTCAGCAAAAATCTAACAATTGTGTACTCTTTTAAGTATTTATTCCAAGCTTTCGAACATGATTATGTTCATCTTCAGGGAGCTACAATATTAATTTTTACAGAGGTTATAAGAAACAATTTTGAAAAAAAAACATATACTTACAACTCAGTGAGAATCGTTGCGTACATGTGGTGTTATATTAATAAAAAATTTACGGTACATCACAAAACGAGATAAAAATGGTTGATAACAATCATGTTAGCCAAAAAGTTTATATTTTTAATTTTACGTTAGGGCACATGGTCAATTTTTTTAAAATAATTAATAAAATTCACATCTAACACCGTTCGGTACTAGAAACGAAAATGAAACTTTTTTATGTTACTATTTGAACTATTTTATGTGGGATTGATTTGGAGTTGTTTTATTTTCTCATATTTAATATACTTAACTCATCAGAGGTGAGATCCTTTGGACTAGGTCCCCCACCTGTTCCACAACTGTACTTGCTGAAGGATGTTGAATTTTTTACGTTCTTCTTCAAATCTTGCCATGTCTAAAAAATATGTTTTTGTAATATAAATAATGCAGGACACTTTTCAAATGGTTAATATAGGCTTGGGTTTTGTTTTTAACATGTAATAGATACATAATTGCAAACGAAAAGTTTTAACCTATGTAAAATAATTGGGTAATAATTTCGACTCCGTGATGCCCATCCGGAACACTATTTAATTTCTGGGATATCGCCCATCTTCTTTGTGATTCTTTGTATGTGAAATGGTTTGTAAATTTTCCCTTTCTAAGTTCCTCTTCACTTGCGAGGAAACTAACCAGCATCCTTTTTTTGCCTTCAGTACAATGGCTTTTTTCTTTTATCTAACCTCTCCGCCATTTAAATAAAAACTAACAATAATTAACAAAATCTAAAATCATACAAAAGCGCATATAAAAGCCAAACAACACAAGCCGTTACAAGTTACAATAAACATGTCATATGTCTAATACCAATTTCGCCAACTTAAATATCTTTAATATTATTGGTTATATCAGAATATTTATGTACTTAATATAAGACATACGTGGAACCATTGTTTCCATGGGAATTTCTATTGCGACAAGTTCGAGAATAACCTAACCTATTACCACGGTATAGGAATAATACGGTAGATTCACTGGTCATGTATTTCTATTTTCGCCGACTAAAATAATTCCGGATCAAACCGGTTAGTGGTAAGCGCTGGTACTTTTCGCTTTACGAGGGGCAGTGTGAATGTGCAGCGTGAAGATTATTCAGTATTTGAATATCGTCGCGTGATCATTTATCATTTTGAGCGCCTACACTGGTCATTTATTTCGTATATTCCTTTTGTGGAACGGAGTGACTCTAAGCGACACAGAACACTAAGCACCTATTCCCTTTGACTTGGTTCTTGGAACACTGGAGCACTTACGGCTTCATTCCCCTTATCTCTCAAGCACCAATATTTTATGTGATGCATGAAGCTCATTTTTGTATTTTTTTGGCGTGGTCTGCGATTTTAGGTTATGTTTATGTTTTTTCAAGGATTAATCCAAAAGTTTTAAGTTAAGAGTTATTAATTATTAGGTAGTTATAGCTATATAAGTTAGAGATACAATTTGTTACTAGTTAGGTTGCACAATGGAAAATAAAACCGAATAAATTCTGGAAGATCCAGAAACGAATATAGAATATAAATTAATTTTAAGTGTAGAAGATGCCAAGAGGACACAAGGTAATATTTATTATAATCTCTAAAAAATTCGTATACTTATATTTTATTTGTTACAGATTACAATTATGCTAATTCGCTGCTTTTTCATGCGAAATGCAATAAATCTTTCAATGTAACTGACAAAAATAGTGCCGATGATAATGAAATGGAGATTGAAAGTGAAATGGAATCACAATCTACACCAACCAGTAGTAGGGGAACGGATGGGGCTTTAAAATCTGTTAATGTTTGGAGCTATGACCAAACTCTCCATTTAATCAATTCAATGGAAAATAACGTTAAAGATTTGAACAATTCAAAAAAAAGGAAATTTGTATTTGAACATGTGACAAATGACCTAATTAGTCACGGTTATACACTGTCAGTACAAAGTGTACAAAATAAGTGGAAAAGCTTAACAAGAAGCTACTCAAAGGCAAAGGACAATAAAAACCTTTCTGGCCGTGGGCCCACTAGATTTTTATTTTTTGATGCCCTCGAAAATATTTTGGGTGAAAAACCTACAAATGCGTGTAATCATTCTATCAACTCTATAGTGAAACGAGTTGATAAGAAAATTCCAGAATCAAATTGTGTCGAAGCAGAGGGCGAGACAAGTGGCCCACCCATCATAATTGAGGAAAATGAAGCACCCACAGTAAAAAATAAAATGGGTAGCAATAAATTAAAAAAAGAATACTTGGAAATGAAAAAAGAGGAATACAAAAAGAAAGATTTGAGACACAAAGAAAAGATGGCCATTGAAAAGGAGAGATTGGAAATGACAAAAGAAAAATGAGTCTTTTGGAAAAATTATCAAATAAATAGGAAGTTTTAATGTATTCTTGTTTGTTAACGACAAAATATTTTTGCGATTTTTAGACATTTATTTGACTATACACAAACAATTCTACAGCTATTTTTAATAACAAGCCTTATAAGGATGGGTTTCACATAATACTAATTTAATTATTTTTAAACAGTTTATTATAAACTTCTTCTTGTCTAGTGGTTTCCAATTGTACATTCAAATCTCTTCTAGAACACCCTGTATGAGATGGTTGATTAAAATCTTCTTTTTCTGTATCTAAATTATCCCCATTGTCTAAACAGATATTGTGTAGTACACATGCAGCCATTACTAGTTCACTACAAAATTTAATATCAATATTATCTAGTCCACGAAGTCTCCTAAACCTGCCTTTAAGAAGACCAAAACTGTTCTCTACTATGACTCTCGTAGAAGATAAAAAATAATTTAATTGTTTCTGATGTTCAGTCAAAAAACCATTATCTTGATAATGTGTTACTAACCAGCTTAAATTTGGATAAGCCGAATCACCAATTAAAAAATAATTGCCAATAATATCAGGATTTTCAGATATTTTTTGGTATATACCTGATTTTCTTAATAATCTGGCATCATGCATGTAGCCTGGCTCCCCACAAAATACATCTATACATTTTTTGCTACTATCTACAATTCCTTGCATCAGCAAACTGTGGTACCCTTTTCTATTTATACCATTATCTACTCCTTTCACGCTTTTGAATTTATTTTGATTACTAATTTGTTCCTCTTCAGTAGGCCACCGAATGACTCGAGCTCGTATGGAGTTTAAAAAATGTACCACTCTTCTAATACATCTATATGCAGAACTCTCTGTAACATTAAACACATCAAGAAAGTCCTTTTTGCTGTGATTATTTCTCTGCCTTCTGCATGTTTAGGATGAAATTCAGACTCTTGATAAAGTTGAATAACTTTATTTTCTGTTGTTCTAGATAATCTAAAATGTCTTTTAAACTCATCTTCTGTGTATTTTGGCACAACTTTTTCAATGAAACTTTCAATCCGAAAATGATTTTGTCTGTCAGTTTCTTCGTCTGAAGACAATGATGAAGATGAACTAGACTCCGATGATAAAGGCTTGTAGGTCGCCATGAGTTCCTAAATAAAATAGGTTTGAAATTGCCTTTGAGAAAAAATTATATTTTGCATGACTTACTTTCAAAATAAATTCCTTAGGATAGTTAGGATCCATTTTCTCAAAATGTTAAATCTATAAATCGTATGTAAAAGGTAGTATAGGTAATTATAAATCAAAATAATAATAAAACAATTTCTGACTCTGACTTCTACAATCACAAATAGTCTCGTGTCAGTCTGTCAGTTGTCAGTTTTTACTGCACGTGTGCACGTATGCAAAAACAGATTCCTTTAGGGTGCAGTTCCGAGCAACACGAGTTTAAAGCTCTCGCTGATTCGAACACACAAAAGGAATACGTTTTGTTCGGTAGACAATTGCTTTAATAAAGTGGGTGGAGGGTTATCATTTTTTAGATGTCCTAAAGATCCCAACAGGTTAGCTATATAAAATGTTTATTTTAAAATGCACGATATCTTCATTTCTGGCATATTATAATTCGAAAATTAAGTTCGTTTTTTAATGTACCTAATCAGTTAATAATTCAACAAAAAAAAAAAAAAACTGTGTGTGTCACTTAGTTCGTTAACTTATATTTATAAAATTTTACAATTAATTTTTATTTTAGATGTGAAGAGTGGAAACAAAAAATAGAATTTTTGGGAAATCACAGATATGCGTCCTTAAATAGCGAGGAGTGCTATGGAAGAATTCGAATATGTAGAATACATTTTGAAGAAGATTGTTTTTCAAATCAAGAAAAAACACGTATTAAGACAAACGCGGTCCCACTTTGTGTCTGGATATTAGTGTGGAATCGTCGGTTGACACCACATTAGGCTTACAAAACTGTTAGGAAAATTCATTTTATTCGGCGGATGTGTCTACACAAACCCAGCCGATTAAAACATGTGAGGCGTCCACTGAAATATGCTTAAAGATTTCACAAAACTGCAATAAAATAAAAGAGCCACTTGGGAGTTCCGATGTTGTAGCCATACAAACTGTACCTGTGTCATGTTAGCTCCTAGCCAGCCAGCTCCAAAACCAGCTGGAGCTCAAAGCGCCAGCGGTCGAAAAATATTCTTTTACGACAATAATTATTCGATCTAAATTTTAGTTTAAAGATTACTACACCTTCAGAATAATGTTAATTATTTTCATTAACCCTTATAGAATTATATTAAGAGATTAAAGGGATAAAATTTCAATATTTTTGGTGCTGAAAAATGTTTTTCTTTAATTTTATCAAGCCAATCGATAGATAATACAAATACAAACAACTTTTCTTGATTCCATTTTGAATGCTATATATGAAATAAGGATTTTAGAGAGGGGTTGATATTTCATTATTTTTGGAGCTGGAAAAAATTTTTTTCTTTAATTTTATTACGCCAATAAATAGATAATACAAATACAAACAACTTTTCTATATTCCATTTTGAATGCTATACATGAAATAAGGATTTTAGAGAGGGGTTGATATTTCATTATTTTTGGAGCTGGAAAATATTTTGTTTTTTTCTTTAATTTTATTACGCCAATAAATAAATAATAATACAAATACAAATAACTTTTCTTTATTTCATTTTGAATGCTATATATGAAATAAGGATTTTAGAGAGGGGTTGATATTTCATTCTTTTTGGAGCTAGAAAAAATTTTGTTTTTTCTTTAATTTTATTACGCCAATAAATAGATAATACAAATACAAACAACTTTTCTTTATTCCATTTTGAATGCTATACATGAAATAAGGATTTTAGAGAGGGGTTGATATTTCATTATTTTTGGAGCTGGAAAAAATTTTGTTTTTACTTTAATTTTATTACGCCAATAAATAGATAATACAAATACAGTATATGTGAAATAAGGAATTTTTTAGAAAATATAATTTAGGATGGCAGATTTTGTGTAAGTTTTTGTAATCAGTACTTTCTTCCACACTACCCCTGAGGTGAAGTACAAAGCGCGTTTTTTTTAAGTGGTTTCCCCAGTAGGCCTAGTCCACTTTTATTAGTAAGTTAGCATTGTTTTGGGGGTAAATATGCAGTTAGTATGTTATTAATTAACAAATATGCAAAATTTAAATCTATAATTTAATTTTTATTTAATAACAGTTTTAATTATGAATTCGAAAGAATGGATGTCATAAAATTTTTATGAGGTAAAAAGTTTTCAAAAATTAATTTCGTACTATATTCAACTGAATTTTCTAAATAAATATGTGGATACAAAAATCAAATTTTTAACATAGATATAACAGCAAAGAGCTTTTTTGTTATTCAATAGGCACAACTCTATCGAAATAAGTTTATACGAAGATGTTTTTTTAAATACAAGGATAGAGTAAGTACATTTTAAAAAAGGCCTCCTCCATCCCCTTATAGCCGATCCCTTGACCACTTGGTGCAAATGTACTTACTATATTTCATTTTAAATTCTTATAAATCATATTTCTAAACTCCTAAAGAAATTTTGAAGAACAGAAATTCTTCTTAAGGTTTTTATAAAGTTCTACGTTTACTAATTAAATGATTTTTTTAAAAAAATACTGATATAAATTATGTAACGGTTACAAAAATCTATATAAGTTTTTACATAGATAAAATAGTACAGTACTTTTTATTACAGTCAATAGGCACATATCTACCGAAATAAATTTAATAGAAGAATGTTTTAAATATCAGGATATAGTAAGTACATTTAAAAGAAGGCCTCCTCCATCCCCTTATAGCCGATCCCTTGACCACCTGGCGCAAATGTACTTACTATATTTCAATTTAAATTTTTATGAAATTCTAAACAAATTTGGCAAATAAAAAATTCTTCTTCTTGAGGTTTTTGAAAAGTTTTATCTCTATTAATTATACATCGCAAATGAATGAATCGTTGACACATTTCGCAATATATCATTTCCCTAAAACTTTCATCAGAACCGCAATATAAACAATTTCCGCGCATATCTTTTGCAGATGGCAATAACATTTCCTGCAAACATTCGCGATAAGTTTCAGGATTAAAAGTTTCGGAGAAATGTTCTCTATTTATAATACATTTTGCGTAATAAATGCAATATACACCACAATTTACACTGTCATTCTGCAATGGATACTGATAAGAGTTTAATTTTAAATCTGTCCTAACTGTAGAATCTAAATATTTTGAGTTATACTTTTTGAAAAATGTTAAAAAATTTTAAAAAAAGTTTGTCCCATTACTGTTATTAAATGGATCTAAATAACCGAACGTCTTATTTTTTAAATCAACGTAAATGAGGACCCAGTGATTATTCCCTTGATTAAAAACCATTAAAATTTTTGAAGCCGTAAATGGTCGGACGAAGCCATTCTGTCATCCCGTTCCACAGGGCAAGGGGGTCGAGTACTACTACAACAACATACACAAAATTAAGTGATTCCCATATTTTCATAATTATTCCTAATTATTCTTACATATTTAAATATTTAATTAAACGAGTATTTTCCCACTGCATGAATATTTTTTGTCAATATATCATTTTCTAACAATATTATATTGGAAATTTCGGAGGAAGAAATTTCCTTCATATTTTACGGTGTGCTGCAACTAAAATATTAATATACAGATTAGTTTTAAAATATCAAATAGGAAGACAGGTAGGAGGACACTTTTCGAGAAAAGACAGAACCTACAAAAGAGGGACTGCCCTCCCTAAAAGGAGGACGATTGTTCACTTTGTGATTTCTTATCTATTAAATTAAAAAAAAAAGTAATTAGGGTCGGATATTTTTAAATTTGAATTAATGCCCCCTACTGGAAAAAATTCTGACTGCGCTCATGGTTACTTTTTGTCTGAGGCCGAATAGAGAAAATAAGTCTTATGTTATATTTATATCTTTGGTTGTATATTGTAGGTATTTAAATTTTTTTATACTCTAAATTTATGGTGGGGTTTGTGGCATTGTTATTGTATTTTTGGGAGATAGAGTAGGGATAACCTATAAAAGCAGAGCAGAAGATAGTACTGCTTTTAAATAGAGGTGAAAAAGTTAAATAATGCGATATTGAAATCAGTGTCAACCGATTTTAAAATGTAAGTATATCTGCTTTTTAGTTCTTTAATTTTAAATAATGAATTCTATAACAACTATATATTTTTGTGTTTATTAAAGTTATTGCAAGAACGCTTTAAATTATTTAAAATATACAAACATTTTCCATTGGGTCAAAGTAGATTGAATATAATTATACAAAAGAGTTTATTCTGTTTTATAAACCTCACCGAGCAATTAAAAATACTATTTTCTTTTATTGTAGAATCGCAATCGACACGGAGTAACAAATTTGTCAGATCAAGAAATTTACGGAGTACCTACATAAAATCATCATTTAAAAATATATTTGTTCGAATATGTATATCTGTTTAAGTAAATTAACAATAAGGTATACAGTGTGTCTACTTAAGTTGGAACCATATGGAATACATTTTTATTATTGATTTTAGGAAAAAAAGTTATTCCTGATAAAAAGTCCTGCATGACCCAAAACCTAAAATACAGTCATCACATATCAAATTTTTCAAGCCGTATACGAGGTTTGTCAAAAAATATGAAGTACGTTTATTTTTGACAAAATCGAAAATATTCATTAAGAAAAGTTGATTAGAATTGAATATTACATTCAAATATGCAATTACGACGATCTATCTGAAAAAACAGATTTTCTTATTTTTTATAAACTCTACACTCTACACATTGATTGTAAATATCTGAAAACGTTATAAATTACGTTAGCTACTATAAACATGATACGCTTTCCTTTTGTTGATGTTTGTGAAGAATTTAGCAAATTTCTTAATGAAAATTTTCTATTTTGTAAAAAAATAAACGTACTTTACTGTTGAGCAAAATTCATATTTTTTGACAAACCTCGTATACGGCTTGAAAAATTTGATATCTGTTGACTGTATTTTATGTTTTGGGTCATGCAGGACTTTTTATCAAGAATTACTTTTTTTCCTAAAATCAATAATAAAAATGTTTTCCATATGGTTCCAACTTAAGTAGACACACTGTATAACAAATATTTTTCAAGACCTATAAATTACCCAACCGTGCGCTCATCAAAATCTTAAAAGCGATCAAAATGAGGGTAGCCCATTGTTACGTTCCACAAAACCGGGCGGCACAGGTAAAATTCTTAAAATCAACACACCTTATAACTGCCGGCTGTTTAAAATGACAGATTTTGTTTGGGCAGCCTATGCTGTAAAACACCCATAAAATTTTGTTTTATTACTCCGTGTCTATTGCGATTCTACTAAAATACATAATTCTGTTTGAGATTGGGGTTCGGGGGTTTGCCTCTTGGGGTTAGGACAGTTCGTGTCGACTTATTGGGATCAAACTTCATTTATGGGTGAATTTTTCCATAAGTATGTACATTTTTGAAAAAGTAAAAAAAAATTTAAATTAGAGGTTTGTATATAAAAAAAATCGTAACGCAAAATCGTAACTTTTTTGTGATGCCATCCCCTTCCATTCCTTTCTAGGGGATGGTGCAGGTAAGATTTTTATACAAGCATGTTAAAAATATACCAAAATGGAGATTTTTATCTCATTTTGTTTATCAAAAAAAATTAAAATTTGGTGTTTATAGGTAAAAAAAATCGTAAATTCCAAATCTTTTATTTAAAATGTTATAACTTAATTTTTTGGGAATGTAACCCCCTCGATATCAACAAGGGGGTAAGGGGCGAAATTGTTTTATGCAATTTTCATATTTATGGGAAAATATCCCCAAGAGCTGAACCTTAACCCATTTAGATAATGTATATTTTGTATTTTAAAAATTGGGTGCTAGTTTGAAATTATTTTTAGGAATAGAAAATATATTCCTTTGAAATATACTGATAAAGAATGGCAAAAATTTTGGACAATTTTAAAAAGGGATAAGAAAACAAAAGAACTAAATTATATTAATGGAAATTTATTTGATAGCCCCATTTCCTTTGCACTAGGACATTGCGTGTCTGCAGACTTTAAAATGTCTAGGGGCATAGCAGCCACGTTCAGGTAAATAACTTTTTCTATACCCACCTGTTATTTTTTACCTTCAGCACAAAAGACAGATTGAATATGTAGTTCATATCAGTCTACTGAATGGATATAATATAATGATTGTGTTATAACAATTCTAGAATGTATTTTTTCTATAACACACAAATATTAGTTTATCTGCGCACCAATTATAAAACGAAAAAGTATGCTATTGCGTTCAATTGAACAAATATATTTCATATCCATTTTAGGTAGTGATTTTAATTAATTTAATTAATTTTAATCAAATTATATAAAACTAATTCAATAACGAGTATTAAAACTTAAATCTTAAAAGTGGCGGTGGGGCTGAGGACAGCGCATCTAGATCTAGATTCCAGGGTTCAAATCTGAGCTAGGGACTATGTGTTTTTTATGTTTATTTTATTTTATAAATTATTAAAATTCATAAATTATTTAAAAATTAGTTATTTTTTCTTAATAACCTAAAATAATTTTTTAAATTTGTAAATCTTCGTCCGTTGCTCCTTGAAAAAATATACTGTACAACTCAAGTGGATTGTCCATATCGCACTCAGACGATTCAGCACTGCTCCTATGGCGTGATTACACTTCATTTTCGTGCGATACGGCCAGCATTTTCACTCTTGTTGCACAAAGTACTATTAAAATTTTAAATTAGTGACAATTCTGTCAAAATAATAACTGCTTATATGTATTGAGTTAAAATACAATTGAAAATAAAAGATTCTTACGAAGAATCGATATCCACTATAAAATAAATGTTTCAATTTAATAACCTCTATATTCAGTTTTCATAAAATGTTGATATTCTTTATACTGTCATAGAAAAAATGTACTGTAACTCGAAGATTTTCCGTATCGCACTAAGAAAATTGAGCCCTACGTGTACCGCGCCGTGCCCCAACTTCGTGTTCGTGCGATAAGGGGCCTTTATATTTATTCTTATTGAACAAACTAAATTCTTAAATTATAGTAAAAGTTATACACCAATAATTACTCATTTACTTTTATTTTATTTTCAGGAGAAAATATGGATCTGTGGAACCATCGAAAAACCTTAAGACTGGCTCCATATTTTTTTCTGAACGTGGAGGCAGAAAACTATATTATTTAATTAGTAAAAACAAATATAACGGAAAACCAAATTATAGAAATATATTTCAAAGTATAAAAAGATTAAGAGACGATATGATATGCCGTAAAATAAATAAGATAGCACTGCCGAAAATTGCCTGTAGCAAAGATAACAAAAATTGGAAAATTGTTGAGGAGATGCTATCCTATTTATTTCATGAAACGGCAATTAATGTAACAATTTATCATTAGTTAAATAGACATACTTAAATTTTTTGTATGTTTTTCCCTGCCATATAAAACCCCCATTAAAATTCGTAATTCACAGATTGTCGTGATAAAGTAAAAAAAAAAAATTTCCTGCTCCAAAAATAATGAAATATCAACCCCTCTCTAAAATCCTTATTTCATGTATAGCATTCAAAATGGAATTTAAAAAAGTTGTTTATGTATATTATCTATCGATTGGCGTAGTAAAATTAAAGAAAAAACAAAATTTTTTCCAGCTCCAAAAATAATGAAATATCAACCCCTCTCTAAAATCCTTATTTCATATATGGCATTCAAAATGGAAAAAAGAAAAGTTGTTTGTATTTGTATTATCTATCGATTGGCTTGATAAAATTAAAGAAAAAAAATTTTTTCAGCACCAAAAATATTGAAATTTTATCCCTTTAATTCCTTAATATAATTCTATAAGGGTTAATGAAAATAATTAACATTATTCTGAAGGTATAGTAATCTTTAAACTAAAATTTAGATCGAATAATTATTGTCCTAAAAGAATATTTTTCGACCGCTGGCGCTTTGAGCTCCGGCTGGTTTTGGAGCTATCTGGCTAGGAGCTAACATGACACAGCTACAAACTGTGCCTTTAGAAACAAAAACAAAAGGAGGTCAAACCAATAGTCATCTTTCTGCAAGTACACCTAGAAAATCCCGGTTAAGGAAGCATATACGAGAACTAGAAAAAGAAGCAAAAACGTAAAATTACACTTGAAGAAATAAACAAGCATTTGGAAGAAAATTATCCAGCGGAATTTGTGGCATTTTTTAAAGCACAGCTAGAGGTAATAAATAAAGCCTCCAAAGGTAGCCGTTACACAAACGAGTTTAAACAATTTGCTCTCTCTATTCATTTTTTGGGACCCAAAGTACATAAAAGACTTAAAACTACATTTAGACTTCCATCAAAAAGTACTTTACAGAGAATAACAAGACATTGGATAAGTGCACAATGATTTTCTCCTTAGAGCTCTTGAACTTAGAGTTAGTCTATTAGAATCTATTTCTAAAGATTGCTTAATTTGTGTGGATGAAATGTCTGTTAAATCCAACCTTTTTTACGCCATCTCTAAGGATAAAATCATTGGCTTTGAAGAAACTAATAATACAACAACAACAACAACTGACATTGCTACGAGTGTTTTGGTTGTTATGGCAAAGGGAATTGCTAAAAATTGGAAACAACCTATCAACTACTATTTTTTAAAAAAATTCAACGAAAACTAATGAACTTAAAGACATTTTATTTCAGTCGACTTAAAATTTAAGAAAAATTGGTCTTAATGTACTAGGCATTGTGTCTCATCAAGGGGCAAATTTTTATAAACTAGTAAAAAGCGAGCTTAATCTTTCTCCTGAATTTACTACATTTTTGGTAGATGGATTACCTGTCTTATATTTTTTTGACACTCTGCATTTGTTGAAATCCACTAGAAATAACATGTTTAATCACAATTTTATAGTCAACAATAATTTAGTAAAAAAATGTTATTTGCAACAAATGTACGAGTAAATGTTTGCCCTTAATTTATTTGAGGAAATAGGGGGAACTAATTGCTTAAACGACATGCATGAAATTTTATTAAATATTTCCCCAGATATTTCAGAAAAATTCAAAAATTTAATAATCACACCTAAAACTAATATTTTAAAAGTATACACCTCAGACTACCAGAATTTTGATAAATCCGAGGCAAACGGCCTGATATATGTGGGGGGATATTTATTAAAATGTTTAAAGCAACACTCATGTCTTGTATGTGAGGAATATCTAAGAAGCAGTGGCCTTCAACGTGAAGGAACTATTTTTCTCGTAGAAAGGCATACAGAAGTACAGAAGAAAAACCTTATGGAGGGCTTACTATGCCCTCAATATCTTTTGTGAACTTTTTAATTTCGTTAGAAGATATGTATGTTCAAAATTTTAATCTCTTGGCTGGAAAGGTTGGCATAGGAAAATTACTAATGGCTAAGTTTTTTGAAGTCAGACTTTGTCATCCTTGTCCTAATTTCCCTCTGACATACTGTGTTAGTTTATATACTAGGGTAAGAATATACTATACTTTAAAATTCGCCAACAGGAATTAAAAACACAAAAAATTAACAAGCAATCTACTAAATTAACTATTTTAAAAAATATGTAACTTATCTTTTTCTTATAATAGGAAAAAATAACTTTAGTCATATAAAGATACAAAAATTGTTAAAATAACTAGTGGATGCATTTTTTGTTATATATTTTTTATTACATAAATACTTCAAAAAACCACCAAACAAATTGTTTTAATTAAAGCCCTATGTGCTTTTCCTTTATATTTTTTGGTACAACGATTTATTTACCTTTATTTAAAATTTGTTTTATACTTCCATGTATGAATAACTTGTATCTAAGAAACCCATTAAGCCAATTAAAAATTACGTTAACTATTGCTGTTTAAAATTAAAACATGTATAAAAATATAAGAATTACTAATTGAACAATAACTTTTAGCAAATCCCCCCCGTATAGTAGACGCAAACTGGCTGCCGGTGCACAGTATAATTAATCATACAGTAGTCTTACTCTGCCTCCAAGGTCAAGTTCGCGCATTTTGTCTGCGCAAACAGCAACGCCATGTTCTTAGGGGGAGAAATTGAATCGTACATTGTTCATCGTACATTGTCATTTGCATTGATGTTTTGTTTTTCAACGATTCCGTTTGATTACGTTATAGCGTCAATATAATTTTTATTTTGCATCAGTTTTAATTATATTTCTAGAGTTTTGTATCCGTAGTTTAATAGTGTGTTTACAGTGTTAATTATTTTTTTCTACTACCGTGCGTAAAGTACGTACTTTACGCACTCCACGAAGTGTGTAAAGTTGTACTTCTTTTCACTAGTGCGTAAAGTAAAACTCTTTACGCACAGTTAAAAAAAGTAAAATTTGACAAAATTTGTACATAACAAAATATAACGTTTTATTTTATATTAACATTTTTTTGCTATCTCCTTCTAAGACAAATAAATAAATTATTTTTGCTTATATCTATTTAGTGTCCAACAAATTATCAACAGTTTATTTTAATTATAATTTTCTCTAAATGTCATCGATTTAATTAAAAGTAAACATACAGTGGATGTCGATTTTGGTAAAAGTAAGTTGGCCGTGGCTGTGTGGATTAGAAGAACTGTCAATCTCTAAACTTTTAATTAGTACCTACCTTATAACAGAACACGACAAAAATATACTTAAGTTCAAGATTAGATTTTAAAGCCAATTTAGCATTTTTTTAAACTCAATCAAGTTTGAGAAGGTAAAAAGTTTTACTTTTTAGTGTTTGTTTACTTAAATTCAAATTTTATTTGCAGTTTATTATATCTGTCATAATCGATATGGATTCAAATTTATCTAGCGATAGCGAATTTGATAATACTCCCCCAGATATCTTATGCAGTGCACAAAAGGCCACTGAAAATTTATTGCCAGAAAAATCTGCATATATTTATCAGCAAAAATACAATGCATTTATAGAATGGTGTAGGAAGAATAAGGTGACAAAATATTCGGAAAACGTTATTTTAGCATATTTCTCTGATGAATTGAAGAATTGCAAAGCTTCTACCCTATGGTCGATTTATTCTATGCTTAAAAGCACCTTAAAATATAAAAACAACGTTGATATTTCGAAATTAAATTAGTTAATAGCGTTTCTCAAACAAAAAAATAAAGGTTATAAACCAAAAAAATCCAAAATTTTTAAACGAGAAGATCTAATTAATTTTCTGTTAAAAGCTCCAGATTCCAAGTTTTTAATGATCAAAGTAAGTAAATGCCTCAGTAAATGCTTGAATGCTCAGTATAAAATTAAAATATTCTGTAAAGTTTTGCAACGAGATGTGTGTTCGTATGGTGTGTTGCCTAACAAAATCAGTTGCTGTCCTAACAGGCCACCGGGGTTGTTAGGTAGCACATTATACCTAAAACGTTTATATTTTTTACAATAGCATTTATTTGGAGTTTTACATGCGCAACGTCAAGATATTTCCTAATGTTTAATAAATTATTTGTAACATTACAATATGTTATTTTTTAGGTAGCTTTTATAATTGGAATTGCGGAAGCTTGTCGCCGGGAATAATTATGTAAAATGGTAATTAACGATGTGGAAGATAAACAAACAGTGTATATTGTCAAAGTATCAGAAACCAAAAATGGAATAGAACGCATTTTTACGATTTTAAATTCAAATAATTCTGCAGTTGATTATTTATCTTTCATAAAAAAATATACCTCATTAAGACCATCAAATATAAATTGTAACAGATTTTTTTTCAAATTCGCAAATGGAAAATATTCTAAACAGCCTGTAGGGATAAATACGTTTGGTAAAATGCGAAGTGTTATAGCAACGTATCTAAACTTGCCCAATCCAACGGCTTTAGGAGGTCTGCAGCCACTATGCTGGCAAATTCTGGAGGAGACCTTCTAACGGTCAAAAAACATGTAAGATGGAAATCATCTGCTGTTGCAGAAGGCTACGTAGACAGCACAATAACACAAAAAAAAAACTCATGTGATTGTCGCACTCGCCTACGGCTCGTGCGACAACATTCACATTCGTCAAAAAGGGTAACTTTACACACTTGTTGCATAAATAACTATATTGGTTATTTTGTACAAAGACTTTATTTATGTACAAAAAGACAAGCAATAGTTGTGCGGTTAAAAATTGTCTAAACAAATCGGGAAAAAGTAACTTCAGTTTCTTTACCTTTCCGAAAGATATTAGAAGCTAAGTTTTAATTCCTAGCTTACTGCCTATCTACTTCTTTGCTCCAATAATTTTTTGTAATAATTTTATTTGCTTATTTCCAGAGCTAACAGAGAAGATTTATTAGAGAAGTCTGGGCATCTGAACCATCGTATTTGTGGTTTGCACTTTGAGAAAAAGATGTTTTTAAATGATTTACAAAATCGTTTGCATTCAAATGCTGTTCCTACAATATTTCCTTCCCTAGAAGGTGGATCGGATCATACTTACTCTTGTTTAGGTAAATACATATTCAAATTATTATTAATATTTTAATACAATTTATATCAAATATACTCACACAGGATGTTTGTAAATTCACATTAGATAGACTTTCTATTATTTGTAACTTGTGAAGGAAGCTACAGGTCACTAAATTTGCTTTTTCCTATTTAGTTTTGTTTGCAAACTGCCATGCTTATTTGATTAATTCCTAATGTTTTATATGTAAAGTAGGATACATCCTTATATACACGATTTTTTCTGGGAATGCTTAATTATTGAGCGAAAACTTGCTGTTTTTAAATATGTAGATAACTTTTTTGAACTAAACAGTTTGATTTATTAAAATACAGAGACTTATTACAATATTAGAGAGTTATCACCAAAGTCTCTATCAAGTAGTTGATATATTAATACTAATTTTGGAAAGTATGACGAAAAACATCCATGATTCAATTTCATCTTTGTTAAAGTCATACCTACATATTTTAAAATGTGTAATGTGGCGAATAGATTTTGGAAGAACAGGATAAATAAATGTATATGGGTTATTTAAATGAGCAACGAAGTGATCCCAAAGTTTCTCCCAGTTTCATCACATGAATAATATTCTGCGGAGAATGAATATTACTAATTGTAGACATTTTGAAGGTTATGTAGGTATTTAGGAGGGCATCTATTATAAATGATTTCTCACAGTACTAGAAATCAAGTTAGCTACGAGAAAAATTCAACTTTGTATAGCTTTCATAGAAAAAATATTTTAAACACCTACAGTAGTAACATGGATATAACAAAAAATGATTCTAATGTTTTACACAAAAATATTTGTATATTTGTTAAAATATATTCATATTTTTTACAGATCCAGTGGTTACTTCATCATTTATTGAGTTGAACCCAGATGAAAATACAATTATCACTCCTAAACAACAGATAAATATTCTTCAGGATATTACCATTACTACTGGTAAGTTTATATATACCTGTGTAGCAAAATAAAAAATTACTATACTTTTTCCAAGCAAAATATATTCCATGACTATAGTGTAACAATTATTTTTTGTATTGTTTTAGGTCATTTGGATAAAGTAACAATCGATGATAATTTGCAATTGATTTATAAATTTTGTTCAACTGAAAGCCTGGCTAAATTTATAAATATTCAGGTAGTTCAATCTAAAAAAAGCCATGAGGTAGACGGTTTACCGCTCTATTTAAAAATGAATGCCTACTAATGTATTTTACTGGACCAAAACTTTATAAAAATGTTTTAGTGAAAAAATTTTGTTTGCCCAGTCCTAAAATTCTTTTTAAACATATTCAGCATATTAAAATTAAGCCAGGTCTAAATGAAGACTTACTGAATATTTTAAAAAACAAAGTTGAAAATTTTTCAAATCTAAATAAAATGTGTGTACTTTGTTTCGATAAAATGTCTATTAAAGCTAATATGTTTTATAGCAGAGGAAGAGATGAAATTGTAGATTTAGAAGATTTTGGCGATGGACCAAAAACTTTTAAAGCTGCGCTTAATGTCACTGTTTTTATGTTAAGAGGTATTTACAATTCATGGAAACAGCCACTGGCCTACTTTTTTCATAATTCGTCATGTCCAGCAGACAGTTTGCAAAATATTTTGTTTAAAGCTATTCTAGCTGTACATAATTGTAGTTTAGATGTGTGTGCTGTTGTAAGTGATTTAGGTCCAAACGATTGGAAATTAGCCAATAGTCTTAATATTACTGCTGAGAAGCCATATTTTTTCGTTGGTGAAAAAAAGTTATTATATATATGTTTGATGCACCACACCTAATAAAACTTGCCAGAAATAATTTATTAAAACATTATTTTGTGTTTGATGAAAAGGTAACATCCTGGCAATATATAGAGTACGAGGAAGTATCAGAAAATAACGAGACTGGTGCTATAGTATAACAACGAAACATTTATTTAAAAAAATTCAACAACTATCCTTCGAAGTACTCTCCATTCTGTTGAATACACTTATCCCATCGCTTTATCCACTTATCATAAACTTCTGAGAAACCATTTTTTGATAGTCTGTTTAGTATACCCATCACAGCGTTGTTGAGCTTTAAATCCGACTCAAATCTTCTACCTCTCAATTCTTTTTTGACTTCAGGAAACAAATGGAAGTCACATGGAGCAAGGTCAGGAGAGTAGGGGGGATGAACCATAATTTCAACCCCTAATTCTTCAATTGTTCGTTGACAAATCATTGATCTATGAGCCGGAGCATTGTCGTGATGCAGCGTCCAGCCAAAGTCCTAAAAAAGCGGCCTTTTTTTCTTTAATTTTGCCTTTAAGGGACCTCGAAGTACATTAGAATAGTACTCCCCTATTACTGTATGTCCTCTAGGTACAATGTGATCGTAAACAACGCCAAATTTATCAAAAAAATCAGGTGCATCACTTTACCAGCGCTTTTAGCAGTTTTGGCCTTCTGCGGTCTTGGGCTGCCTTTATGCTTCCATTGCATACTTTGAGACTTCAATTCAGGATCGTAATGATAAAACCAACTTTCGTCACATGTAACCACATTATTTAAAAACTGTGGGTTACGTTGCAATTGCCTTTTCCACTGCTGACAAATTGTCACTCGATTCGCTTTTTGTTCATCGATCATCACTTTTGGAATCCATCTTGCCGCGATCTTCCGGTACTCTAAATCTTCATGAATAATTTTTTGAGTGGTACCGTAAGACAAATTAACATTGTCAGAAATTCGTTTTATGCCAATCCGGCGATCATTTTGTATCAAGTCGTTAATTTCTGCAATTTTTGTGTCATTTCTCGCAGTTTGTGGTCGACCGGGACGAGGTTCATCTTCAACTGATTCACAACCGTCTTTAAACTTTTTATGCCACTCAAACACTAGATATGCACCTTTAATCATTTCAAACGTTTGAGTTGGTGTTTTACCCAATCGAACACAAAATTTTATCGCGTATCTTTGCTCCACTTTCATTTTTCGATGGGTACGCAAAACACTGACAATTCAATAATTAATTTGTAATAAATGTCAAAAGTTAAATCAAAGCCTACTTGCGGGGTAGTACATTAAATATAAGGCTTTCATGTCTCATTTTTTGGGTTATAAAATGTTACCTCTGAAAGAAGTTATAGCACCAGTCTCGTTATATACTGATATATCCTCGTATCTTTATCAACATGATAAACAGTATAATACGAGGGCAGTACCTAAATTAACAGATTCTCACATTAGACCATTTGAAAAAATGAAAGTCAAATTTGCCACACAAATTTTAAGTGCTACAGTTTCAGCTACTATGAATCTATATATTAGATTTGGAGTGCATGCTGAAGCTGCTAAACGTACTGCTGAATGTATAGACATGTTCGATAAATTATTTGATATTCTTAATTCATCAACAGATCAAGGAAAACAGTTTAACCGGCCTTATAAAATGTTAGAATATCAAACAAGATTTTTAGATGAATGTGTGAATTTTTTAAAAAAAGTAAGTGTTTGATAAAAACGATAAAGAGGTTACCAACTCTATAAAATGTTTTAAAGGTTGGATGGTATCTATTGAAGCCCTAAAATTGATATGAGAGAGGGTAAGTGGAATTGGTTTTGAATATTTATTGACAAGGCGGTTAAATCAAGACGCTTTTGAAATTTTTTTTGGTAAAATCAGACAGCAAAGTGGAAATTGTATTAATCCGACAGCAACTCAATTTCAGGCTTCTTTCAAAAAACTACTGTGTATTGACATTTTTAATTCTGGATCAAGGAGATACGGATAGTCGATTTTTCAAAATATGAAACTGCTGTTGAGACTCCTCTTCAGGCATCAGTACAATCTATGCCATTAATTAACACGGATTATCAAAATTAAGATATTTTAGAAAAAAAAAATTGCATAACATATGTGTGTGGATATCTAATTAAAAAGTGCATAGAATATCACAATTGTGAAACATGCAAAAGATATTCCAAAAGTGTAACAGAGTTAAATAAGATAACCATGTATTCTTATTTTAGGGCATATGACACTTTTGGAAATCTAAACATGCCAAGTGAAGATTTTGTAAAGTATATATGTAAATTACATTATGTATTTCATGAGAATTTTTAAAACTTGGTAATTCAACAACATGTTGTTAAAAAATGTAAATTTATTTAATATTGTAGAATTTATTCATCCTTGTATGGACTTTCCGCTTAATTATTGTAAAACATTGTTTAGTCGGGTACGTTTGTACTATTCTATAAAATTCATTAACAGGAATTTTAAAAATCAAAAAAGCGTTGAAAAAAGAAGAAAAAAAAACAAATTAATAATATGGAAACACAAATAAAATGTTATTGATTTATTTCTTGTTTTATTTTGGATTCTTCTGCCTTATTACCTAGATAGAAAATTGGTATTGTAGAAATGTTAGCGAAACATTATTTTTTTTATAATTTAATAAAACAAATCGTCAAATAAACTAACGATAAAGTTAGAACTTTGTTAATAAAATATAAGACCAAGTGGGATAATTTAATGTATAAATTCATTTGAAATTGATCATAAAGTTTGAGATTTGAGTTTGCTTTAAGTTTATCCACTTCTATAGTTTGAGCAGATTTTATCCACTGGCAAAATCATAAAAATATAAGTATGGAACTTTTAATAAACGAGTTGCATATTAAAAAAATATATAACTTTTCCAGGAAAGAAATTGAAAATAATGTTTTGTAACTAAATAACATCCATAACAAAGGATTCTAGAAAGAAATTTTCTTTCTATTTTTCTATCTCTATTATGAATCGCACCGCCTAAGCATCATCGTCGGTAACCCCGAATGCAAACCCGAATGTCAGGAAATAGAAAGACGCAAAGTGATCTTTCTAAGTACTTTTTAACCTCAAATTTTAGGTTTGTTGTTGTGTCAGTTGTATGTGTTGGTGTATTTTGAATTTATTTTAAAAATATATCTATATTTTATTGTCATGGGTAAGTTATTAAAGTTATTTCTAAATTAGGAATTAATAAAGTTATACTATTATAGATATTCGGGAGCGGGATACTAAAGCTACTGCATTGGGCTATAGTAGTGATTTTTTTTAAACCTACCCTCAATTGCTAAAACGAACATTTGCAAACCAAGCAGAGGATAATGCGGAATTGAGAGGTTTGTGGGAAACATTAACTTCCCAACTAAACAGCACTGGCCATGGCATGAAGTCAGTAGCCAAATGGCAACAGGTAATAAAAATTTAAATTCTTTCAATATTTTACTAGGCTTTCACTGAAGTTTATTATGTAATGCACTCAAAAGTATCTAAATTATTATTATTATTATTATTATTATTATTGTTAAAATTAATATTTCACACGCAGAAAAGAATAACGTATTTTTTTTTTATTCATTATTTTTAGGCAATAGGCAGATGGAAGTCGAAAGTGAAAAGTAAGGCTGCCACTTTTCGGAGCGAATCCGAAAAAACTGGTGGTGGGCCATCTTTAGCTCCGCCATTAACAGACATCGAAGAGCGGCTAATGAATATATATGGCTGGAGGTCGGTGTCAGGTAACGGTAACACCGAGTTAGGATTTGTAAGTACAAAATATACTTATATTTGTTAAACATTTGAACTAAATATTCTTTATTTTACAGAAAACGGGAAAAGAAAATAGGAAAATGGATAAAGCTATGGAAGTGCCACCATCACCACCACCTCTGGCACAAATTGCATCAACATCATCCTCCTCTACCGCAACAAAAAGAAAAACGGATGTAGAGGAGATGATTCACCAGAAAAAACTTAAATGTACCCAAACATAAGAAACAAAAAGATTTGTTTCGATAAATAGGATGCATGCGGAATAATTAGAAATTTTAAAACAAATTGCCAATAAAGTAGGGGTGATGTCCTCTGCGATTGTTGAAATTAAAGATGATTTTAAGCGATTTGTTAATCACATGATTGAAAAGAATCTGTGATTTATTTATTTGTTTTCATTCGTTTTAAGATTATTTTTTTCTGTTCATCAGTGTTTTTTTTTTTTGTTTTCATTAGTTTTAGAATTATTTTTCATTTGTGTTCATTAGAATGTTTTTTTATTTATGTATAAATGTATTTTGTTGAGTATTTATTTGTTTATTTATTTACTTAGTTTTAAGAAACTTTATGAAACTTTTTGTGTTAACTGTTAAAAATAAATTGCAATATTAAAGTACTAACTTTATATTAATTTATTTATTTCAGCTTGATATTAAACATGTGTTATAATAATAAATATAATAATAATATAATGATAATATAATAATAACAATTAATAATCAAATAATAATCGTAATAAATTTAATAATAATTACTGAAAATATGCATTGATGGTGCATTGTTCCGCAAATCATCTATATCTTCGTCAATATCTTTTTCAACCTCTTCTTCATTATCCTCATCTAAAGGAACGTTCCCCATAACACAAATATTGGGAAACACTCCACAACAATTAATAATTTGTCCCAACATGTACTTCTCGAATTTTTTATGACGTGCTATCTATATTAGCACAAAAAACTGTCAATTATATTTTCTGGCCAAGCAAAGAGGATATTCAAGAAACTATGCCACCATCATTTAAAGTACACTATCCTAATTGCAGAGTGATAATAGACTGTACAGAAATCAAGTGCGAACAACCTAGTCTCTTGTTTGTACGAAATCACATGTATTCTGATTATAAATCAGGATACACTGTAAAATTTTTGCTGGGAATCACACCTTCAGGAATAATTTCATTTAAGTCTGAGTGCTACGGTGGAAGGTCTAGTGATCCTTTTATTACTAACGACAGTAATTTTTTAAAATTACTAGTACCAGGTGATGAAGCCATGGCAGATAAAGGTTTTCCTGTAATAAAAAATCTGTAGATGTATCAAATGCTATCATAGTAACACCTCCATTTTTACATGATGGACATTTAACTGATGATGAAATAGAAGAAATTTATAATATTGCAAGTGTTAGAATCCATATTAAAAGATGTATCGCCAGGATTAAGGTATATAACATCTAAGATAAAATTAACAGAGCTCTTTTACCATACATTGACGATATCGTTCACATGTGTTGTATATTGGTAAACTTACAAAAACCTATTTTTAAATCATAATAAAAGAAATAAAATTATTTTTTTAAATTTATATTTTTAGGTCGTTATACAACAATCGGAGTAAATTTTGTTACAAAAATTCTTTTTATAAATATTTTGTAATTAATGTAATAAATAAAGTATTATAAAAAATTAACTTTTTTTAAGTTAAAACATTTCTCTAATAATATAATTTATGTATTTAAATACCATACTTTCAAATTAACTTGCTAGCTAATATAATAATTAACATAAAAAACTTCTAATTTAGGTGTAAATTGCGATAAAAAAGCTTCATCTCGCGCTATTGTTAGTAAAGTATATTCTAAGTTCGGGAAATAAACAAAAAAATCACATTCAAGAAGACCAGTACAGTACATCAATATTTGACATTGTGTATAATATGAATGAGATTTTCCCAAACTTTGCACATTACTTTCATGAAATTAAAAGTAAGGGTGTGTCAGTTGTCCTTTTTTATTGAGCACTGGTTTATTTTGTACAGAAATCGGACATTTTATTTCCAGAATTTTAGTAGGTGCACCATCCACAATAACCACTCCATCAGGACTCGCACACAACCATGGTTGACTAAAATGAATGACTAAGCCACACTCATCAACATCATATCCAGTTATTTTTTTTATAAAATTCACGAGCGTTTTCTTCATTTTTCTTGCCATGTAATACATTTTTAAGTCCTTTGCCTTTCATTTGTTTTTCTGTTGTCATAGAATCAGCGAGTTCATTGAATTTGGATTTACGAGTTTTAATTGCGTGAGCACCACTAGCTGATACTCTTATTGCACGTTCAGCAAACCAAATTTTACTCTCAGATTGCTCTCTTGTATTTACACAAATAGAATCCAATTGATCTAATGAAATAGTTATGTTATTTTCATAGAAAATTTCATGAAGAATTCTTTCGAATGACACATTGCTACCATATATATTTAAATTATTATGATAATTATAAAT